>CM033649.1:37080550-37141732 GCA_019512145.1 Engystomops pustulosus
ACAGAATATATACACATGCATCCAGTATATACAACATACACACTGATATACAGCATATATATATATATATATATATTCACACACATCCAGTACATACCACATACACACAGATATACAGCATATATACACACATCCAGTACATACCACATACACACAGATATACAGCATATATACACGCATGCAGTATATACAACATACATACACATACACACAGCATATATAGGCTGGAGGCAGAGAACAGCTCAGTGCAGCTGTCAAGAAGGAGAACAATATGTCTTCCCAACCCTAAAGTCATCGGATCCTGTGAAAACCGAAATTGTATATATTAGGACTGATAGAGACAGGGTGGAATTATATCTGTGAAAGGCTGCATTTTTGTTTATAACAGTGAATTAGAGAATGTGTTATTTTGTTATCCTGAGTATATTTATGTCTTGTCTTTGTGGAAATACCCCTTTAAGGACATTTCAGATACCACTTACATCCTAGCTCTACACCACAGACATAACTTCTTCTTCATCTCATCTAGCTGAACAGTGCTGGTAAGTGCAGGATATTTTTCGTGCACTGGTTTCATTTTGTATAATTTCCATAATTATGCAAGTTAATCATACATGGTTGATTAAACCAGGCTGGGATCATACAGACCATGTATTTTATTGGTGAGCATGCCATCGTAACTTATATACTGTGCATAACCATGATTATCCTCTAGATGGCGACATATTTCACAAGAAACACCAAATGCTTTCCTCTATAAGATGCTGTTATTGCCTGTATACTTAACACATGTCTTGACTGAGTATTTAATTTTGGCTTCTTCTGGTATTTAACCCCTTAACGACTATTTTGACACAACGCTTTTCTTTGCACCAGAAGAATACTGCAGGACATCCCCAGACAGCCCTCCACACTTGTGTGATCCTAGGTGTTTAACCCTTTAGACATTGCGGTCAAACATGAATATCTCTCCTATATACACACACATGCACACACAGGCTGCAGGGGGCGCCAGCACCAGGAAGCACATCATTATACAGCCTCACATCATTATACAGGCTGTCAGTCATGCACTGGGGGTGTGGCTGTGCCTCCCACTCATGAATAGAGTGGACAGCTTGAATATGCTAATGCTTCATTGGACATTTCACAGGTCATTTGCATACAGCTTTAGGACCTCATTGCTTAGGTTTACAAGCATTTAGAGGTACAATGAAGGCATAGAGGCAATGCTCTCTAATGGCAGTTTATGAAAATATATTTAGTTTAGGGGGGTTATTTTGCATGACGGGTTCTCTTTAAAGGAAATATACCACCTAAATCCTGGTGGTAGATGTCCTTTAAAGCCCTTCTGCCATTCTATTCCCTTAAGAAACCACAGAAACTAGTTTGTAACTTTCATGTAAGATGGGGCCACAATAACCAATCTAAATACTGCGAGAGTGCCTCCGTAATGGAGCCAATCACTGCCACTATAGGGCAGCCTGGTGGGGCCTCCATGCAATTATACACTTTTGGAACAAAATACCAATTTGGTTTTTTATTCTCCCTTGCAGGTCGATGGATGGGGGGCTGCAGTATTGTTAAAAATATGAGGTTGGTAGAACAGTAATTTACAGATGACAGTTGGAAATGAATAATATTTTTGTACATACAAGAAAATTGACATTCAGAATATGAATTCAGAGTGACACTTTCCGAAGAGTATATATATATATGCGCGTAGCAAAGGGGCAATTCATTAAAAGATACATTATGAATAAGTAGAAGAAATAAAGGGGCTAGATGTTGTACTTCACGTGACTAGATTTGGGTTGTGGAACTTATCTATGTTTCAATGATTTCCTATGGGAAAATCAGCTTTGAAATACTTTGGAATTAAGTGCTTTGGAATTATGAGCACAAATTCTGCTTCTGATCCAAGGTTTTTGGTCATTGTGGAACCAATTATGTGGGTATCAATAATTTCCTATGGGAAAACTTGCCATAATATACAGTGATTTCAATTACAAGCATGTTCCTGAAGCCGATTTTGTTTGCAATCCGAAGTTTCATATAACATGCCTGGAATTTAAACTTTTATGGGTCAGAATGTCGTGGCCACTAACTTGCAGCATTTAAATCTTGTAGGTCCCCGTCCTGAAACATTTTTTGCATCTTTGGTACTAGTCCAAGTCTTGGCAATGGGTGACCCTAGGCTGGAAGCCTCCACAATTCCTGTCATCACGGAGGTAATTTTTTACCTGGAGGCAGGTTCAAATTCATTTAAAAAATACCTTTGTCTGCAACATGAATAAATCCAATGATTATTAATTGATTATTCTACATTACCAGGCGCCCTACCAGCAGCGTGATGAGTACCGATTCAGGGGGAAGGGGCAGTTCAAGCAGCACAATTTGTCTTCTCCTCAGGGAGCAGGGGATAACAGAGGGCATGAGCAAGGAGGAGGGATTGAGCAGACGACAACTTGAAGAATTACCCCCCACCTTCCCCCAGGTCTTGCCACCCGATGCTGGCAGGGCATGTAATGTTAAATAATTCATATTACTGACAAAAACATTTTTAATGAACATGTTACAGGCTATTGGAACATGTCTTTATGTAAAAATGACCTCCCTGATAACAGCTTCACTTTAAACCCTTCTCGCACCTGAACGTTATAGTACCTGCTGGTAAGCAGTGCTTTAAAACACCAGTATTATGTAGTGACAGAGGGGCTTCTGGTTTGTTCACTTGTCGTGGCCATTTAACCCCTTAGATGCTGTAGTCGGTAGTGATCAAAGTGTCCAAGACGCTCTGACAACTCGCCCCCTGCCTTGTCACTCCCTGCGCCACGATCAGAGGGTGCCAATGCCTTGCCATAGTATCCATACACTGGCTGACAGCTGTATGCTGATAGCCAGTACACACTGGTACTGCAGTGTACCTTCTATTCTTGGGGCCCTCTCTGCAGGCAGCATGTTATAGAGCAAGAGAAGCTGAGAGCAGATTGTACATGGGGTCCTCTCTGCAGGCAGCATGTTATAGAGCAAGAGAAGTTAATTGCAGATTGTACATGGGGCCCTCTCTGCAGGCAGCATGTTATAGAGCAAGAGAAGCTAATTGCAGATTGTACATGGGGCCCTCTCTGCAGGCAGCATGTTATAGAGCAAGAGGAGGAGAGCAGATTATACATAGTGTCCTAACTACAGACAGCATTTTATTGAGCAAGAGTAGCTAAGGATATTGTACATGGTGTTCTATTTACGTAGACAACTGCTCAAAATCCTCCCTAATGATAAATCTCCCCCGATGTCCTAGATGTGCTCAATTGGATTCAAGTCTGGGGAACGAGTGGCCAGTCCATTGCTTCAATTAATTCATCTTGCAGGAAAGGAACTGGTAACACACTCCAGCCACAAGAGGTCTAGCATTGTCCTGCATTAGGAGGAACCCAGGGCCAATTGCACCAGCATATGGTCTTACAAGGGGTCTGAGGATCTCATCTTGATACCTAATGGCAGTCAGGCTACTTTTGGGTAGCACATGGAGGGCTGTGCGGTCCTCCACAGAAATGCCACCCCACACCATTATTGACCCGCTCCTTCTGTTCCTCCTTGCACAAAGGAGGAGGTAGCCTTTCTGCTTCTGGGCTGTTGCCAGACACAGGGCTTATTCACATGGCCGTCTGCGGGGACGTACATGCGTACACACCTCCTCCTCCACTCCAGCACACGGCGGTATGCCCGCGCGGCATACCTGAGCCACTTATGTGGGTTGCCGAGGCGTTGTAGAAAGGCCATACAGGCACGTGGAGGCCAGACACTATACTGAGCCTCACTTTGTCTTTTTTTTTACGGGCATTAAATCAAAGTTGATTCAGCCTGTAGTGTTTTTCCACTTCCATTTTGTGGGTGACTCCAAATCTAGGCCTTCATTGGTTAATCAATTTGATTCCTATTGATGATTTTTTTTGTAATTTTGTTGTCAGCACATTCAGCTTTGTACAGCACTTAATCAATGAGAATATTTCATTCATTCGTTCATTCAGATCTAGGATGTGTTATTTGAGTATATGTGTCCAATCTGCAGGCAGCAGGTGTACATAGTGTCCTTAATGCAGGTAGCATAATATAGAGCACCTGGAACTGTATGCCATATGTATCCGCATTGTTTAGCTGGACTATGGTAAAGCGAGTAAAGGTGCATTTGAACTAAGGAAAATGCAAGTATATACAATGTCTATCCCTGGTTCTCATTTAAATATCATCTGCTGTCCAATATGAGCACCAGGAAATCAAATCTATACCAGATAGGAGATACCATAGACTTCTGACACAATTTACTGCTTTCTTCCATAAATTATAATGAGCTTTTTAGGGGCAACTACTTCTCTTTGATTTATATTCCCAAGCTCCATGTTTCAAGAAAGAAATACAATTCAACATATAAGTACATGTTGGATTGTATTTATTTTTTTGGGTGCTGTTTTCTGTGTAAGACAGCCAAATAGTAGTTTGTGCAGCATATAAAATAATAGCCAGATGTAGGCACTCGTTTATAATTGTTGGCAATGGATTTATTTGACCTTTACACCAGGGACTGGTCTGTAACTTGGGGGATACAGAAGATATAATTTGTTTAATTATGATGCATTGACACGTGTCACGTGTAAGTTTGTCTATGATTTCCATGAGTGTCTCATTTGTGTGTTTTATTAGTAGGAAGCATCCCCGGGTGTACCCCCACTCGCCCTTGTATTGGGTAAGCAGGATGATGTCCACACATGATACGGTTTTTGTGAACTCTGTATATTTACATGCTGCTGGTTTTCATTAACGCTCTGTGTGCCTTTGGGACAAAGAGCAAAGCGACAGATTCTAAAACCCCACAAAAAGTAGTGAGTGATCCTAAAACTGCTATAATTTTGTAATTGTACCAAATTCTTAGTTTTTTTCTGTAAATTTGTTAGTATAGTGTGATTTGTGAAGTTGTGTACATTATTTTATATGTCTCATATATCCCCCAACAGCAAAACTCGAAGCTGTCTCTCCTCCTTGCTATTATTAACCCTAGTGTGCTTGTCTTTCATTCTTCACATTTTATCGGTACATGTACATATAATAGTCAGAATTTAATGTGTGTCTTAAAGGATTCCTGGAAAACCCCATAGGGCCAAGATAGGGTTAGGCTACCCTCACACAAATGTGTGCAGGTCTCTGGCCTCAAACGGTCCCGCGGTCTGTTGGTTACAGCCTGGTAAACTGGGCAGGAATAGGACCTGCTTCGCACAGGCATTCGGCTCATGAACGGAGCAGTGATAACATTTGCTCTATGGATTTGCTTCTTGAAGTGTTTAGAAAAGTCAAACTTCTAAAATCTGTCTACCATATGTAGATTCGCATAGATTCAAGTAGATGATATGTCTGTTTTTCGCTGAACAAACCCTGATCACGCTCTTGTCAGACTCTGATAAAACTCTCCATTTCAAATATGAAAGGGACCTACAACATTGACTCATATATATCAATATAGATCTCCGAATATGGTTAGCAAAATTCAATGTTGGGGATTACGGATTTGTGAATGAGGCCTAAAGCTGGGTATACACTAGTGTTTGCTGCTTTCTAAATAGGGTTTTCCAGGAGTTAGACAAAAAAGTGTTGGGTGTCACAGTGCCCACTGCATCTGTTCAGGGGTCTTAGTGGGCCTTGGTGACATGGCATGAGTGGCGTTATCAGAACACATTGAGGCAACTGGCCTTCGCTTGGGCTATATTCACACTGCCGTGAGCCCGCCGCACCTTAGCACGGCAGGCACACGGCAGCGCGGGGAGAGGAGGAGGAGGTGAGTGCAGCTCACCCCCGCCCCTCTCCATAGCGATATATGGCCGCGAGCCCATAGAAGTGTATGGGGGACGTATGTCAGCCGTATATACGTTTCTAAGATAAGATTAAAGAGGACCAAAACTGGGATCAGGGTGAAGAGGAGAATAGGTGAGTATGTGTCGTTTAATTGTGTAGTTTAATTTAAGTGGTAGATTTTAACCTCCTAATAAATTTCATATAAAAAGATTAAAAGAGGTATTACACCCCCTACTCAAAATGCCCAGTGAAAATGAGTATCATCAAGCATATACCTGGAAATAAAATCAATGCATCTGTGTTGCAATGCACGTTCATGGCCAACCTGTGTGTATGGCGATATACAGAACCTCAGAAAATTACCTTATAGGGATTCAGGCGAGTCATCATAACAGCCTCCAATTGTATCTACCTGTGTGCATATTGTCAAGTATGGGGAGTGCAGAGGCTATTTTGCCTCTATGTGTACCCCGACAATTACTCCTGCCCTTACAAGGAAAGTAACAAGACTATCCCTGTTAATCTTGTGGGCCCACTCCTTAGTTGCCCTGATTGTGTGTTTTGGCTCTTTGTCATGCTGGAAGACCTTGTCCTTATTTTCAATCACCTGAGGAAATGATGTTGTTGGCCACAGTCTCTTGATTCATGGCCCCATCCACCCTCCATTTAATACTGAGTAGTCATCCTGACCCCTTTGCAGAAAAACACTCCCAAAGTATGATGTTTCTACCCCCATGCTTCACGGTTGGGAAGTTGTTTTTGGGGTTGTACATCTTCCACCAAACATGAAAAGTGGAGTTGATACCAAAAAGTACTATTGCTTGGAAGAAGATCCAACTTTTCTAGATTACTAATCCACAATAGATACTGCAATTTATTATTGTAGCTTTTCTCTTATAGTTGAGATCTGCTTCTGAGTTGGCAGAAGTTCGTCTAAGTATGGGACCGCCACAATGTATTCATTCTGTCACTATTTTTGTAAATGGTCTGTTTGCTGAAGACATTCCGAACAAAGAACCTGAAATTGGAAGCAAGCCATCTTGCCTTTTTGGGACAGAACAGCAAACCTCGGGTATATGAATTAGGATGTGGTAGTATGTGCATTTATATGAAAGAAGGGTGTTGTTGACTTCACAGACTCCATCTTGAATCTCTTATATACTATGTGTTTGCTCAGATTACACGGGTTTATTATTAATCTGTAGGATCCGTAATGCTCCTTGATCAGAAACCATAGTGATGCCCTTAATTGTTTCCAGTTTGGGTATAGGGATTACCACATTCATCAGCATGCTTTTGGATCTCCTGCCACATAGGAAGGTGTAAGTCTTGAGTGTGCTGTTTTGTTAGAACAAATGAATGAGAGGGCAGAGAGCTGAACTCGATTTTGTAACGCATTTCTACAACTCTGAGAATCTACCCCCAACTCTGGGATCATTGCTTTTTGTAGGTTGTGTTGGAGAAATTTTTGATTGGGGTTGAATCCTCTTTCCTTACCGCCTTTAGGGTAATTCCAGTGACCCTGTTTACCTTCGCCTGTTTATCACGGGAGTCAGGAAAGGAAGTCTTTTTCTCTGTCTCTTTTGGATCTAGAAAGCCTTTCTTTTTACTGCAGCCTTTTCAAGAATAGTATCAAGATCTGGTCCAAAAACAAATTCTGTTGTGAAGACTAAAGTTTTGACTTGGAATGGAAATCTCCAGACCATTGCTTTTATCTAGAGGTATCTATAGGCCTCATAAGAGAGCGATCATCAGCCATTAAAGAAGCAGCGAATTTCAAGAGTGGTATAGCTGCTTCCCGTGTCTTCTTAAGATGCAGATTTCCTGTCCATCGGATACTTTAACTGTATGGCATCCTCAGAGGGTAAATCCATTTTCTTAAGCACTTTGATTACTTGCACATCTACCTTTGGAATAGAGTCCCAGTTCTTAGTTTTGCTTTCAACCATGTGTTAAGGTCTATTAGGTCTTCTACAGTGTTGTTTATGGGGGGAAAAACTTGCTTTTTCTTCTCTCTCAATCCCCCAAACAATTCGTCCATCTGGATTTGGGGATCTTCTGCTATTTTTCCTTGAATATCCTCTCCAGTTCCCTCAATTTGGTGGACAGTCATTTTTAAGTCTTTCCAGAGAGCTCTGGCTTGGTCAGTCAAGAATGGTCACAGAGTTGTTCTGAAGCCACTGCTTTGTAATTTTAGCTGTGTGCTTAGGGTCATCGTCCTGCTGGATGGTGAACCTTCGGCCCAGTCTGAGATCCTGAGTGCTCCGGAATGGGGTTTTCAGTGATAGTTGATAGTTGGGCAGTTCCTTAGACCTCATGATTCTCATGTGTTCTAACATGCACCGTGAGCTGTAAGGTTTTATATAGACTTTCCAAATCAAGACCCGTGAGTTTAATTAAACACAGATGAACTCCAATGAAGGAGTAGAACCATCTCAAGGAGAATCAGAGGGAAACGGACAGCATGTGAGTTAAATATGAATGCCACAGCAAAAGTTCTGAATACTTATGGCCAGGGGATATTTCAGTTTTACTTGTAGAAATATTTGCTAATGTATTAAACATTTCAGTTTTTTTTCTGATAAGATAGGGTTCAGAGTGTACAGTAATGAGCAAAAAAAAGAACTTATTTGATCTTACCAAATGGCTGCAATGAAACAAAGAGTGAAAAATGTATAACCTAATATAGATGGTGCCAACCTGGTGTGCTGAGAAAATGCCTACCTCCAAGGAGTAGAGGACACCTCATATGACCAGATGCCCGGTATTTGCACTTACCGCTGCTGGCTTCAGAATTATGGCCGATCTGTCTTGGATGCTTCTGATGTCCCTTTTGGTGCGCTGAGGCAACCAGAAGTCGTCATTGCGGCCACAGGAATGTTCAGTGTGTTCCACCTTCAGGAGCCAGAAGCACCAGGGACACAGGAGATGTTCAAGTCCTGTGGAATGGGCATTTAGGACAGAATGCTGCACGTGTTGCCTCTTGCATTTGTCTTTGGAGGGTGAGCAGCCTTCTTGGGGGACTTGAATAAGTTTGTGATGTTGTAAAGATGCAATATTCTATGAATCACAGACTTGGAATGACCAACTTCTTTTGCTATGACTGATAGGGTCACCACTTTTGCCTTCATCCTGACAACCTGCTGACACAGGGTTTTAGTTACTTTGGAATGGCACAAAATTTTTGCAAAGTCCGTGCAAACTGAAAAGTTAAGCTACAAACGTAATAGGGTTTGCCGGATAATTAAGGAAATTAGCAGGTTTCAGATTAACATCTGAAAGGGTGCGGTCACACGTTGCAGTTAAAACTGCATCGCAATCAGTTGTGAGGTGGTTTTAGGTGCAGTCTTGTTAATTTCACAGGTGAAAGATATAAACTGAATGGGTGAACTTTATTTTGAAGAGGAAAGATGTTCTACAAATGTCATTCACCTTTTGAGTTAATGGGGCACATGCGCTTTTCCCGAGGCGCGTTTCCCGACGTGAATGCACTGTGCCGCGATTCACTGTGCTGCTCAGGTCCGCCGGAGTTCACCATCTTCTTCCCGGTGCATGTAAGTGCTTGGGTTGCAACACAATTTTAAAGTAAAGAACGGTGGCTTCTCCGAATCCGTCAGATCGTCCGAATGCCCGTCCGATCTGTGTTGCGTGAAAGCCAGCAAAATCTGATCACGTGTAACACAATCCCCTTCTAAATCCCTGTCCCAGCGACACGATCCCCGAAAAGTCGGAAACCCAACGGAAATGCGGCCGTGTGACCCTTAGTAAATAGGCCCCAATGTCTTTCACTTGTTAAAATAAGAAACTGCACCTAAAATCACTTCAAAACTGATTGCAATGCAGTTTTAACTGCAACGTGTGACTGCACCCAAAGGCTTCTCTAATTTTGATCAGTGTTCTTTTTATTTATCTCATAATCTACATTTTTATTCGGTACTTTAGAATTTATACCGTTATGAAATAAGCTTAAAATGCAGCTTTTTACTCATGTTAGGATATACTCACATAAGACTACAAAATACCCTAAACATTTAGAGAAAACGTATGTTCTCTAATTTTGATATTTATTGTATGTAAATACGCCAGCAAACTGGCTTAAAAAGAACCTGCCATTGAAATGAACCCACCCAAAATAAATACTTAAATAAATTAGAAACTTCGCTTTAAAAAAATCAGTTTGTAAACATATTTGCAACTCGCTTGATGGAGTCCAATGCCATTAAGTGAGTACAATGAGGCCTTGTATATTCAGTGGTTACAGCAGTGCCCTCCCTCTTTGTTCCTGATTGACAGTTCTCAGTGCTACGACAAGCGGCTATATGGAACATTGAGAGAGAGCTCTGCTACATTATTGAGCACTTAAAGTCATTTGGCCTGGGTGATGTCATCTAAGGTCCTGTTACATCTGCAACATCTACACCATGTATGTATCTTATCACATAAAAACACAGCATAAATCCATGGATTTCTACTCCTCCCTCTGCCTTCATGGACTTCTTCACCAACCTATTCTCCATCGAGGCACACTGTGATCAGATACATGCATGAATCAGATGTTGCAGATGTAACAGGACCTTAGATAACATCACACTGGTCACATGACATTAAGTGCTGAGTACTGAGAGAGGCTTGTTACATGGGGAGGAGTAGATGGGAGGGTCTGGTTGAGCAGGAGATGTCCCCTCGCATCCCAGGGAATATAACATAAAGTTGATTTATGGGAACTTAAGGGGCATTTTGGAATGCGGTGCTAACACGTTTATGATTTTAACTGTCTTTTTTTTATTTTTCTATGTATTCTAGGGAAACGTTTCCTTTTTTAACTATTATTGTGCTGAAAAAAACTAACTCGGGTCTATTAAAAAAAATTAACTCTGTACTCAACTTTATGACGTCCCCAGCATGGTCTCTTCTTACTTCAGGTGCTCCGTCTTCGGGGCATCCAGCTCCTCTTCGGGTCCTTGCAAAATGGAAGCAACCACACAAATGGTGGAGCAGACAGCGCACAAACAATGATGTCGGCAAGTGGCTGATGTCATTGTGTGTGCCCGCCAATCACGGGGACCTGAAGTAAGGAGAGGACCTGTGGGGGGTGTCAGAAAGGTGAGAACAGGGTAATTTTTTTTATAGGCTTGGCATATTCTGTATAATGGGAGACAGGCTATATACTGGAGGATGGGCTGGCTATATACTGGGGGGACGGGCTGGCTATATACTGGGGGACTGGCTGGCTGGCTGTATACCAGATTTCTGTTGCGTGCAATCCCTCTCTTAGAAACTCCTTAAGGAGTGAGCTCCCTCTGCGCCCATTGGCACCCTGCAGCAGCGATAACAGGGTGCGGATGGTGGCCCAAGCAACCCGGCCTGTAGTAGCTTTGTATTCAGACTCTGTCGCTTACACCTATGTTGATGCCTGATGATGATGATATCATGTTCATTGTGTTGGCCAATCCCTGGCATCAGCAGCGACGCCTGAGCTGAGGCAGGTGTCTTCTGTATTCTATAGCCAAATCTGCCATTTACTGCTGCAATTGCTGCTGGGGACCACTACTCCTAAACAGCGGTGGCACATGACATCATGACAGCTAAAGGGCTACAATGGTTGTTATGTGGCATTTTTTTTTTATTGCAGCCTGCCAGAGGCAGTAATTATCAAATACAGTGAGGGATATAATTGTGAAAAAATCCAATAAAAACATAAATAAAATTTATCTAAAGGTCTTACAGTTCTAAAACGGTATCGATGAAAAGTCGGTTCTTCTCGCAAAACATAATACATTACACAGCTTTGTATGCTGAAATATGAAAGAGTTTGGGTGTCACATTTACAGGGCCACTAAGGGGAAACCAGTAAAGGAAGGCTGTGTTGAATAGAAGTTGATGGAGGGGAAGAGCTGAGTATCTTGCAAAGGGGTGGATCCTTAAAGGGGTTGTGTGGCCGTTCTAGGTAAAATATGAAAAACAGAGCATCTCTATTAGTTGCTCCTTTTTTCATTTTCCAAGGTCCTTCAATTTTTTTGGGTATAAAAAAGTTTTTTTAAACTGCTTTTTACCTTTAAAACCTTCTGGCATAGAATAAAGACTAAAAGTGGCCGCTGCGCTCTGCAGAAAGACTGCAACTCCCAGAATCCTTGGCTCCCACGGAGCTGTGTCCGTGTGTACACTGCACACTCTGTTCCCTGATTGGCTGTTTAAGCACCTGCTGATCTATAAACAGTAGAGTGTGCACGCACGTGTGGATGTGAGCGAGCAGCCGCGGAGCACAGACATCGCCGGATGCATGCGGAGTAGCATCTGCATTAAGTCTCCTTGTCGTATCCTTGGAGATTAAGGGGTTCACATATGCTGTCTGGCAATAAAACATTTGTTTTATAACTCACAAAGGACTAGGAATTGTTTATAACGTTAAATTAGTGATAGTTTGGATTATTGTTATGGGTAATGTTTAAGCCCAATGTGTTTGACTGTACAACCCCTTTAGTAGATATTTTCAGGGCTGGTCACTTACAGATACACTTCTTTTACACTTATTTATAATATACATTTATTTATTTTTATTCACATTATTTATGTTAAACAAATATTTTACCAGTGTAATTGTTAACTTTCTAAGCAAGAGTGATCCCAAACTAGGAATGAGTTGGCAGGTGACTTTCTTTTTACTGGCTGAAGTTTGTTTTCTAATGTCCTGTAGCCACGACTCCTTTCTAGCCCTGTTTCATGAATAGATTTATACATTAATATTTAATATACCTATTTATTATGGTGCTGTGTTATTTCATAAATATGTTATTGTATTGCATCACAACTTGTATTTTACTTCCTAAGCACAGATTTATGACTTCATAATTTATTGTCGCTATTTTTACCCTCTGTACTGTGCACGCAGTGCCCCGCCTTACACCTTTCTACAGTTTAGATAACTAGTTAAGCCGCATTCAGCAAAGTGCTGTAAAACCTGGAGGACAGGTTTGGAGGTTTGGGTGTTTTTTTTTTTTCTTCTTTTAGATATTGCTAGTTATCATTCAGTTCCTGGTAGTTTCTCACAGCGAGCGCACGCTTAGCTGAGCAGAGGAGGGAGAGTTACACTTTTGCTGACTCTTTGCGTGGATGCGGTGTACAAAGAACTGCTGTTTGCGATGACTTTCCCTCTGCCAACATATAGCTCGCAGGATGAAAGCCTCTGCATCCTGGAACAGTGTGTGCTGCTGTGAACAGATCCGTGGATTAATACTCCAACCTCTGGAGACTAGAAAGCACTGTCCAGGCTTGAATTTCGGCTTGTGATGTCATGCTGTTACTCGCATTGATTCCTTACACACTGGTTTGATGACATGGCAGAAGAACTAAGAGTTGCTCCTCCTCTTATACAGTTTTTTTACTTCACAAGCTAAAAAAAAAAAAACCTAATACCCCTCTGGCTTGGATGATGATGCACACTTATAAGACAGCCTGCAAAATTTGACATTGAATTATTTCTCTGGGATTATATTTTTACAAGAGGGACAAGTTTCAGAGCTAGAAAACTTACCATGAGTGATCCAGAGAAAGAGGAAGTGGAAGACCCTAAAATCGAGGAAATCGTATGTATATGTTATATATTGAAAGGGATTTTATGCAGTATGTATTTTTTATGACTGCATTGATATTTATTGCATTGCTGTGGCTTCTATAGAGTACATATGGTAAAATATTTTAGCAGTCGCCAAAAATTGCATAGAGAATTGGTGTTCTAACGAGACGCTCTTCTAATAGAAGAGAGTCTTTATGCCTGGTATATGGTAGAACTGAAAATCTGTCACTGGAAACTAGTCTGGATAAGGGGAGAAGTCTTCACAAAGATTTTTTTTGTTTGGAAAAGTCTCACATAGGGGCTTTCTGCACAAACGAAGGATAGATCTCTAATATTAGATCCCTAAAAATCACAGCAGCTAATAAACAGAGAGTAGAAGACAGCTCCGTACTCGGTGTAGTGGCTAAACTCATCGCTACAGCTCATATCCTATTGAAATTAATGGGAACTGATCTGTAGTAACCTGGCCTGACCACTACAGATAGAATGGCGCTGTCTGTGTTGTGGTCTTCTCCACATATGGTACAGTCCCCCATCCACTAATCTGTAATTAAGGATCTATTCTGTGGATATATTACCCTAGAAAACTCCATCAAAGCTCTGAGTGATTAGGCCTTTCTTCCAATTTCAGACTCTTTTTGTGTTAATATTTTGTGTTTAATACTTTACTATAAATCTGAGATTTAATAAATAGATGGGTGAGAGGGACTTACTAGAAGGAATAAAAGGAACAGGAAGATATTAGAACAATAGATTTTTATTCTAGTATTTACAGATGCGTATCAGGCATATGCAACAGGATATACTGACATTGTCATTGTTCTAAAGCAAAGTAAGAATAAGCACAGCATAAAATGTTTTGTCTTGGTAACTTGATGTAAGAGAAGTTGATATGTTGGCTTTTTAATTTTGGTGCTATTGCTTTTTATGTTGAGACAATGGGGCACATTTACTAGGGGTCCGCACACCGCATTTCTGCCGGGTTTCCCGTCTATTTCCGATTTGCGCCGCACTTAACAGAGGGTTTTGGCGCATGCAATCGGATTTTGGCGCCGACTTTCATGCCGTCTGACCACCCGACTGATTCGGACTAAGCGCAGGATTTAAAATTCAAATTATGTCGCAAGACATGCACTCACATGCACCGGGAAGAAGAAGGTGAACTCCGGCGGACCTCAGCGGGGAAGGGACACATGCAGGATATCGGGCGCACGATCTTGGTGAATCTCGTCGGACAGAACGGATCGGGAATCATGACAGGACCGGGTAAGTAAATGTGCCCCAATGTCTCTTTGTGGGGAGATGTATCAGTTGTGTGTACTTGCATTCATTAATTCCTTTTTTGATGGAATAACGGGCCATTACATATTGCAGAGTTAGGCAACATCGTCTGTTTAGAGCACCTTAACTGGGTTTAGGCCGCCCAACTCATGGACCACGTTTCTCAGACCAACCTCTTTCATAAGAGGTTTTATTTTGTTTATATCTTTTAACCTGGCAATTACAGGCCTGTAAGCTTAACTTCCATTGTGGGGAAAGTATTGGAAGGGTTAGTAAAAGACTACATACTGGAGTATGTGACATCAAATAGTATAATAAGTGACAGCCAGCATGGGTTTACTAAGAATAGAAGTTGTCAAACTAACCTTATCTGCTTTTATGAAGAGGTGAGCAGATGCCTGGATGGAGGAGCAGCTGTGGATATTGTGTTCTTGGACTTTGCAAAGGCATTTGACACTGTCCCTCATAGACGCCTGATGGGTAAAATTAGGGCTATTGGTTTGGCAGAAATCATTTGCAATTGGATTGAAAACTGGCTGAAGGATCGTATCCAGAGAGTTGTGGTCAATGATTCCTACTCGGAATGGTCACCAGTTATGAGTGGTGTACCCCAGGGTTCTGTGCTTGGCCCACTACTATTTAATATATTTATTAATGATATAGAGGTAGGAATTAATAGCACTGTGTCTATTTTTGCAGATGACACCAAACTGTGTAGTGTAATACAGTCTATGGAGGATGTTCATAGGCTGCAGGGTGACTTGGACAAACTGAATGTTTGGTCATCCACTTGGCAAATGAGGTTTAATGTGGATAAATGTAAGGTTATGCACCTGGGGGCCAATAATCCAAAGGCAAAATATGTCCTTGGGGGAGTAAATCTGGGAGAGTCCCTTGTTGAGAAGGACCTGGGGGTACTAGTAGATCATAAATTGAATAACAGCATGCAATGTCAATCAGCTGCCTCTAAAGCCAGTAGGATCTTGTCATGTATCAAAAGTGGTATGGACTCTCGTGATAGGGATGTAATATTACCACTATACAAGGCACTGGTTCGGCCACACCTGGAATATGCTGTCCAGTTCTGGGCACCGGTCCATAAAAAGGATGCCCTGGAGCTGGAGAGGGTTCAACGTAGAGCCACAAAAATGATAAGGGGTATGGAGGGTCTCAGTTATGAGGAAAGATTAAAACAACTAGATTTATTTAGTCTGGAAAAGAGACGACTACGAGGGGACATGATTAATTTATTTAAATATATGAATGGTCCATACAAAAAATATGGTGGTAAGTTGTTTCAGATTAGATCAAATCAAAAGACGAGGGGGCACTGTCTCCGTCTGGAGAAATCAAGGTTTAATCACCGGGGACGACAGGGCTTTTTTACTATGAGAACGGTCAATCTGTGGAATAGCCTGCCTCAGGCGCTGGTCACAGCAAGGACAGCGGATAGCTTCAAGAAGGGTCTAGATGCCTTTTTACACCTAAATAACATTGATGGTTATGTTATATAGAATTGTTTCCCCTAAATCCCTTCCTCATCCAATCCCTTCCACTTCCTGGGTTGAACTTGATGGACAAGTGTCTTTTTTCAACCGTAGAAACTATGAAACCTCATAACAAATGCCATCTTTAGATGTCTTTATAGATGCCCGAGTGGAAAAAAAAAAAATTATATAAAGGGCATAAATCCTCCAGGGGTCTTTTATGGTGCCATGGGGGACATGTACTGTATGGATGACTTCTAGTTACAGACAGACCTTTCTGACCATTGTGTCCACTGGTGCCGCTCTATGGATACTGATAATTTACTGAACTTTAGTCCCAGGCTGTAATGATCTGCTGTAAAGTGTCTATAATTAAGCTTTATTGTTGATCCTTGTTCTGATATACCATATTTGATCTCTTGTACCTGATTGTGCTACTCGTATGAAATCCGTACAAAAAGGGTAACACGGCACTTTTCAAACATTTGTGTGGCCCAAAGCTCCTAGTACACAGATGTTTGTGGGATTGATATACGGCCAGATATCGGTCTCTGTAGACGCCTATGGTTGCCCAGCCACGTGTTCCTGTACTGTACTGTTGATGGGAAAAAGATAGAGCATGCTCTACCTTTTCCCGTACGTACGGGCGGGTTGCATTGGTGAGTAGTGCTCACCCCTCGTCTATTCAGCACACGGCTGTATCCTATAATGGTGTATGGTGTATAAAACAGAATAATGGAAATACTTTCTATAAAACATCTGTGGTGGTAAAAAGCTCAACATCAACGTTGATTCGCTGGGTGGCGTAGTTTCCAAAATAGGATCATTTATGGGGTGCAGTTCACTGTTCTCGTAGCTCAGGACAAAATGTATAATATATGTAATGTATCAATGTCATCAAAAACTTCCCTCTAAAAGCTCAATGGCGCTCTTTCCGTTCTGCGCTCTGCTGTTGGCCCCTAAAGTAGTTTACTTTGACTTGTGAGGTATCGCCCTACTTGTAAGAAACTACACAACAACATTTGAGATGTGTTTTCTCATTTTTAACTGAATTAACTTTTACATTTTAGGACTAAATAATCATTTTATTGTCAGAATTTTAAAATTCCAAATAGAACCACTGTTTTTAATTCTTGTGAGATGCTTAAATCACAAGTTTACCAAAGGCTGCTTTGAATAGTTTGAGGGGTGCAGTTTTAAAAATGTGGTAAGTTTGTGGGGAGTTTCTAGTAAATAGAACTTTGAAAACCCTTATGAAGAAAAACAATTAATCTAAAATTTACTTAAAAATTGTGAAAATCACAATTCCAACTATAGGCCTCCTATTGTCCTAGTAAAATTTTAAAAATTGTGCTGTGTCCTAAAGGTCCTTAAGGGGTTAATAATCAACAAAATCATTGCAAAGCACAAAACATCAAAACAAAGGAGAAGAAAAAAAATCTACCCCTCAATACACAAATATCAACAAAGATCACTATGAGCAGCAGTCACAATGAGGAGGCTTAGTGTATCCCATCACTTTAATTTACTTTACACTTCTCAGTTAACTCTTTAACATATGCCGCCTATTCAAACATTGTTACAGACCAATGAAAGAACGGATGTGCTGGTAAGTCTGCTGTATAAAAGCCTCACCTAGCATTTTATAGAGTTTCGCCATAAAAAGTTCTTATCGGGTATCCACAGAAATGGTTTATGAGTTAAGTCCAATAGAAGTTAATAGAGCAAAGGTCAGACAAGGTTTCCTGCACAATATACTTTATGGGGCAGATACCGTAAAGTGCCACATACTATGGTATACATTCAGATGTCTTGTGGAGTCCTAGCATTTAATGATTAGAGGTGCAATGTTGGCACAAGGGAGACCTACACAAAATTAGGCTATAAGTTTGTCATTTAGGAACATATATACAATTGGGTCTAGGCCCTCCCCGTTGCATTTGAACTGTGGTTCAAAGTGCAGTTCAATCTCCAAATGTGAACAATAACAAAAGGCTAGCGTTGAGTGCGTTGATGTGGAGATCCAAGGGCATGCACCAACAGGGCCAATAGGAGAAAGGAGATAAAAAGTGCATAGGATTCAAGTACAATCTACTGGGAGGGAGATATATATGAAAGAGTGACTCTCGCCTTGCCCAGTAGAAAATGTTATAGATATATTAAGAGGAGCTGCTGCCGATGGGACTCAGGTCCGTGCATCCAGCGGTGGCGGACTTGGCGGTGTAGTGAAGTTCCACGAGGTATTGTCCTGTTCTGGTAGGCTCTGCTGCAGTCGGTGAATTTTTAATAGAAAGGTAAAACACAACGCATTTCGGCTCCGGGCTGGAGCCTTCATCAAGTGAGAAAAATTACATACTGTATGTAATTTATAAGAGTCCGATCCATTCACTGAGTGCAGCAGCGCCTACCAGAACGGGACAAAACCTTGTGGATCTTCACCACAAATGTGAAGAAGGACTAAGTATGCCTTTCACACAGTGCAAGCAGCCAGCCAAAATAATGTGTAATGGAAAGAAAAAAAATAAAATAAATGATATATAAAACTGCACGCTTTGGCTTCAAACACTATATATAAAAACCTGAGCATGCAAATTCACCCTGAATAACCTGATCAGGTCATGGTCACATTCAGGTACATTCTACTTACTGGTCAGGAGAATTTGGATACACTCCCCTTCCTGATAACATAAGTTTGCATAACTCATTGCTTTGATGGAGAGGGATGTTCAAACATCTATTCAATGCATTTGTTTGATTTTACAAACCTGTAGCATCTCATGCAACCATCTCATGCATGTTGTAAAATGCACTTTATTGCAAAGTGAAAGTCTGAAAATAATACTGTACTGTACATTATAAGAGAATCTGTCACCCCTCCTTACCAGTTTTGTGTCTTTTACAACCTATCCTGTTACATCTGTGTTTTATGTCGTGTCTGGTCTGTGTTATTTTGTGTAGTCTCATGTATTCTATGGTATAAAAAAGCAGTTGCACAAAATGTGTGCCTTTATTGATTTTTATCCAACTTCATATGACAGATTTAATAGGCAATCTATGCCCCTATGGTAAATCTCATGAGCATAAGAGATGTGGCGCGTGAATCCTGCCTCAAAGTCTGCACATGTAAATGCTCCTCATTTATTGTAACACTAGTTTCTTTGAACATGGGGGTCCAGTCAAGCCGGAGCCTTGGTCAAGTAAAATGACCAGCTATGCATTGTGATGCACAGAGTAGGAAGATCATTTAAAATGGGGATACAAAACAATGCATATATCGGGTATTGTCAGACTCCTTGTATTGTGTGTTGTATTGTATCATTAACTAGATGTTTATTTAGGTGTAAATAGGTTTAGAAGGTAAAGGAATAAGGTGTGAAGAGTGTCTGTCCATGGCGTGTCAATTACTTTAGTTCTCACTATTGTTTGAGTAAGTTTACTTTTTTTGTCATTATTACTTAATTACAAATTTAGCAACTTTATCCTAATAATAACAGCTTACTTTTTACCTCATTGGCATTAACAAGGTCTTAATTGTATTGTCCCATAATTATATTTTGATGATCTCCCACAGAAATGCAATAGTTATCTAATTATAAAAAAAATATATAAAAAGCTCCTGCAGCTAGACATTACAGTTACATATGTATTATGCCCCCCTCCCCTAGTACTTATTGGATTTGCTCTCATCATCATCCTTTGGATGTTTCCAGTGCTGGTGGTGACACTTGCTCAGTAACCCAAACCCACTTCACCAGATCCTTCCGCACACGCAGAATGCGGAAGGATTCTTGTTATTGTGCCGAATTGTAGTAAAAAGATGAAGTGACAGATGCTTGCAACTAATTTACAACCCTGTGTACATCGGACCACGTCTGTGTCAGTACATGAGAACTAAAAATAATACAAATGCAGGTCACGAAATTCAGAATGCATTTAGTCTTAATTATAGACAAACTGCATATAGATTTAAATAAGGAACACACCTGATATTTTCTCATTTGATCCTCGGTCAGTCTGGAGAAGAGCAACAGCAGAGTAAACATGCATATCCAGTTAAGCTTACATGTATGCGTGGAAGGCCACGTGTGATGAAGACTGGATAAACAAGTATTTAACAGCTGTATTAGGACAGATTCACGTTTGTTTGTTTGGTTTTTTTTATATATACTTTCTGCTTAGGAGAGCTTTTAGCATATACGCTGAGCATAGCTATAGACTTATTAGACTTCTGGCATAGTTTGTGCATCCAGTTGCACAGGTTTCCGCCTTCTAGTACTTAAGTCAAACCTATCAATTTAATCAGGACCAGACGACCACTGACTATCCTAAAAAAAACAAATATTGGGGGAAAATGAACATTGATATACCTGCTGCTGTTCTTATCCAAAGAGATGAGATGCAGATAAAGCCATCTGGCAATGGTTTATTCCTCTCTTGCAATTGAGAACAACTTTATGGTTCAGCAAGACAAGTATGGGAGGTCAGGATGAATAACTGTAGGCCAAATGTGTGTAAAGTGTATATGTGCTTCAGATTGTGCCCTTTAAATGTGTCAGCTTACCTCGTAACCACCCCATGGTCAGCAGGGCATCACATATTTTAATGAATAGGGCTAAGGCATAAAAAGAGGCCTTATCGATTTTCAATGTTTTACTAAGCTTCCTGCATACTATGGTATTAAAGAGAACCCGTCATGCAAAATAACCCCCCTAAACTAAATATATTTTTAAAAACTGCCATTAGAGAGCATTGCCTCTATCCCTTCATTGTCCCTCTACATGCCTGTAAACCTAAGCAATGAGGTCCTAAAGCTGTATGCAAATGACCTGTGAAATGTCCAATGAAGCATTAGCATATTCAAGCTGTCCACTCTATTCATGAGTAGGAGGCACAGCCACACCCCCAGTGCATGACTGACAGCCTGTATAATGATGTGAAGCTGTATAATGATGTGCTTCCTGGAGCTGGTGGCCACGCACCCTGCAGCTTGTGTAATGATGTGAGGCTGTATAATGATGTGATGGCTGCTCCATGTGCTGGTGGCCACGCCCCCTGCAGCCTGTGTGTGCATGTGTGTGTGTGTATAGGAGAGATACAGCAGCTCCAGGCTGCAGCCATGTTACAGCAGAACAAGTCAGATTCATGTGTAGCTGATTTCTGTGTCTCTCACCTGTATATTAGGAGGATGCAGCATGTCAGCAGATGCAGCACACACACTAGCCATGCTTTACTATACATTACACACAGACATGAGCAGGGGGAGGAGAGGGGAGGGGTAACAGGGGTGACATCACTGCCTCTGACCATGTGACCAGCCTCATTTACATGATAAAGAATAGATGATTTTACAATGAATAATGTATGAAATAACTAGATAAAGGCTGGGATGGGATCCTTGTGAGCTGCTCCAACAGGTAGTAGTGACAGGACAAGTGACACAGACCTGATGACAGGTGTCCTTTAAGTATGATACACAGAATAAATATTCTCACTGTTTGGTATGTAAATAGCATTAGCTACGTCTCCACCAGACCGTGTTTAATATTTTATATCTGGAAATTAAGGATATTATTATCCTGGGCTTCTTAACTGCTATACTGGTTAAAAAAAATAATAAGGATGTTCTTTTGTTGCGTTTTGATTGAACAGATAAAACCAATGGAAAAGTTGCCATTATTTTGTTAGTATTTGCGGATTTGCTACAGTCGATTTTATAAAATGTCTCTTAACCCCTTAAGGACGCAGCCAGTTTGCACGTTAAGGCTCAGCCCGTTCTTTTTAGAAATTTTACTAGTGTCTCTTTGTGTCGTAATAAGTTTTTAACACTTTAGCTTTTGTGCTGTGAGCACTACAAAGCATTTGACAGCATTTCATTACTTAAAGGGAACCTGTCACCAGGATTTCACTGGTGACAGGTTGCAATGGGCAATGCATACTACTTTACATAACTGTTAGTTTCAGATAAATTATTATCAATTTAAGAAACTACAATATGAGAATTTCTCTAATATACTATAAAATTGCTTCCTCCAATTGTCAGAGCCTTAGTAATAGTAAAGCAGGACCAGCAATGTTGGCATAATAAAGCCATCATTACAACAGTAGTAAATTACAGTCTCTAAGGGACTGTTGCTATCTACACAGCCTGCCGTAAACAGTACCTGGATTCTCATTATGTAGCCTTTAGGGAATAGCATTGAGTTGTTCCTGGTGTCACATTAACCATAATTGAAACATATAGGCCCAGATATATTATTGTGTTTATGCCAGTTTTTTGTCTGAAACTTTGCACTGAAAATAACTTTTTTGAACCTTGCTCATCTATTTAGAAGTGTTTGTGCCACTTTTGTATCACAGTTGCATTATGTCCAACACTGTGCATCTAAAGTGGCGTAATAGTGCTTAGGCTACATTCACATACATGTATGCGGGACGTATATACGGCCGACGTATATTATACGGCCGATATACGTCCCCCATACACGTGCAGCACCGTACCGCTCCGAAGCCTGTAGAAAGATAGGACATACAAGATATGACTACTATGATTACTGAGTTGCGTCACAATTCTGTTGCAACAGCATGAAGCAGAGTGCACTGAAATAATAGGTGAAACTGTGTGCACATCCTAAAAACAGACCAGATTTACTATTAGCGAGCACCACTATTGGATTATCCGGTGAAGAAGTACACGTTAGTGAGGCAAAGTGCAGTGAGGCAGATGCACCAGTTTTCATATATTTGGGCCAAAGTGTCATAAGACCTTTCAATAGTATTATAGTAATAGATGTATAGTAAAAGAGTACTGTCCTCACATTTGGACAATATGTAGCAAACTTCCAGGTCTCCTTTTATATTAGATATGTGAATCTTTTTTTTTTTTTTTCAGTGGATTTTTTATTTTGGCAACTGCACATAAACTTATTAAACCTCCCCTATTGATAATGTTACTGCTTAGAAACTGATAATACCGCACAGGCATAATCTTAATATAGCCTTTCCTTGACCTAAAACACACTACACCTCCACCCCATTGGAATGTCTGAACGTATGTAAAATACCTGGCTTCCATACAATAGGACGTAACTGTATACTTGCTGATTAATCGTCAAGCCAGTTAGGTGGGTAATTGGCTGAAAGTGGCTAAAAATGCTAAGTAGTTCAGTAGATAAAAAGATAGAGGGAATGAGCCAGTCCCTGCTTAATCTTATCCTGTGGGGCTACAGCCAGACACATTCATTTTCTAGATGGCTACAGAAAAGAGGTCCTCATATTATTCTCCTTTTTCTTCCTGCTTACAGAAGAGTCCCGAACCCACAATGGGATCTCACCTGAAGTACATCTCATTGGGAATCCTAGTG
The DNA here is from genome assembly GCA_019512145.1 of Engystomops pustulosus. NCBI lineage: Eukaryota > Metazoa > Chordata > Amphibia > Anura > Leptodactylidae > Engystomops > Engystomops pustulosus. The sequence goes on from CM033649.1 coordinate 37,104,097, forward strand.
TTTCAGACCACCAGCTTAGTCCTGACTATGCGCTACTCTCGCACGCTCAAGGAGGATGGACCACGATACTTGTCTTCCACTGCTGTGGTGGCCGCAGAAGTGCTGAAAATCATAACCTGCATCTTTTTGGTATATAAAGACAACAGTAAGTACATCAACAAATCTAAATGATCCACAATGATGATAAAAATTACATGAATGAGGCAATGTTTTGTGTATTCTGTAGCTTGATAGACAGCTCTTTATTAATTGGTGCCTCAACTAGTGTATGTTCTGTTAGCAGATACAACCTGATGTATTCTTTTAGATTCAGTTAGAATTTAGGGGGAAATTAAGCTCATAACCCCTTAAGGACGCAGCCTTTTTTCACTCCACACCTTCAGAAGTATATAACTTTTATTTTTTATGTACAGAGCTGTGTGGGGGCTTATTCTGCGGAACAAACTTTACTTCTCAATGACGTTATTTATTATTCCATACCTTGTACAGGGAAGTTGTAAAAAAAAAATTCTTGTGGGCTTGATTTTTACGACTTTCACTGTGTGCTCCAAATGATAGGTCTAATTTATTCTTTGGTTCGGTAGATCACGGTGACACCACATTTATAAAGGTTTTGTTGTGTTTTAATACATTTTCGCAAATTAAAACAATGTGTACGCAAAATACAAATTTGTTTCGCAATTTTCAGACACGAATAACTTTTTCATACTTTGGTGTGTGGACCTGGGTGAGGTGTAATTTTTTTTGCAAAATGAGCTAATGTTTTCATTGCTACTATTTTGACGACCATGCAACCTTTTGATCACTCTTTATTCAAATTTTTTATGTTATGTAAAGTGGTGTAAAAGTCGCGTTTTGATAATTTGGCTGCTATATTTCGCTGTGTGGTTCACCACCGGAAATAACCGCTTTTATATTTTGATAGATAACAGTTATCACAGGTGTCTGTAATGAAGCTTTAGTGTTAATCCTGGTTCTTATGACAACCCAACATTTTTAAAATCCAATTGTCACAGAGACCAAAAAAGTTCTGGCTGCGATTACAATGATAAAATATACAGTTCCGACTTACATACAAATTCAACTTATGAACAAACCTACAGACCCTATCTTGTATGTAACCCGGGGACTGCCTGTATTCTAAATCCATAGATTGTAAGCTCTTGCGAGCAGGATCTTCATTGCTTATTCTAAGCATGTTATTTTTTTGCATATTTACAAAATGATCTGTAAAGTGCTGCGGAATTTGATTGAGCCATATAAACAAAGGTATATTATTATAACTATTATCATTATGGAATTATTATGAAATGCATACATGTATGATATTGGATAGGTTTGTAGCATGAACCAGGGGTAAACTACATGAGTTCTTGTTTCCATAATTTGCAGTCGACACTGTAATCACGTGTGAATCCATTTGGGTATTTTTTGTGGATTTTGTGGTAAAAAAGAACAAAAGCCATATGGATGTGAAAAAAACTAAGTAAGATACAAAAAGGAAAAAAACATAAACAAAATGGATCCATTTTTAATCCCTTAATGACATGGCCTGAAAAGGCTTTAATGACAGTGGTATTTTTAGCATTTTTTGGGACACATCGGGCTGGTGAAAACGTAATAAAAGTTCAAAGATTTTTGTTCAGTTTTAGTTTTATTTGGGGTTAAAAGTGGAAAATAATGTATTGTATATATTTTTTTTAATTTGCAATTTAACTCAAAATGAACATTATTAATGAATTCCTATTTTGTTTCGGTGATTTTTATATATAATATGTATAGTCTCGGGTAAACACGGCGACTATGGTGATGTTTTGTGTAGTGTAGCGGGGGATTTTTAAAGAAATTATATTGGGAAATGTGAATATATTTTTATGAATATTTATGAATATTTTTGTGTGTGTGTTTTTACTTTATATGTCCCCCTTTAGGTCATAAAAGACCCCCTGGGGGACATTTTACCTAGGGCATCTATAAAAACCTAATTACAGGTGGAAATGACCCCCTATGAGGGTTGATGTTGATCAAAGCAGCTCTGATTAAGCCCTATAATCTGTGCAATGCAGTGAAGAACGGAGAAAGCTGAAGCTGAACTGCTCATGACTAACGCGGGAGCAGAAGAAAACGTCACTGCAGACGCCGGACCTGCAAAGCGAGAGAAGTTAACAAAAGCGCAATGGACACGCATTAGTGAATAATTTAACATATACAGATTTATTTGTAAAACAGCACATATAATGCAATGGGGGTCATTTACTAAGGGCCCGATTCGCGTTTTCCCGACGTGTTACCCGAATCTTTCCGATTTCCGCCGATTTTCCCTGAATTGCCCCGGGTTTTTGGCGCACACGATCAGATTGTGGCGCATTGGCGCCGGCATACACGCAACAGAAAACGGGGGGCGTGGCCGAACGGAAACCCGACGGATTTGGAAAAACCGCCGCATTTAAAAAAATAAGTGTCGCTGGACACGCGCTTACCTTCACCAGGAATAGGATCGTGAACTCCGGCGGACCTCTGCGGACTTCAGCGCAGCAGCGACACCTGGTGGACGTCGGAGGAACTGCCTTAGTGAATCGCCGGAAGACCTGAATCCACTGCAGAGAACGCGCCGCTGGATCGCGAATGGACTGGGTAAGTAAATCTGCCCCAATGTCTAAACATTAGAAGTGATGGGTAATATTTTTTTTTGTGGAAATACTATATGTTACCTTGAATATATAGATGTATTGTACTTATAGTTAGTAACTTCTGGTCTCTGCATTACGTTGTGTATGTAACTGAGGCCAATGAGCCCACAGCATATAGAAGGCTCATTCATCAGTTTGGCCGGGTCACATGGCTATTAGTTTACTTAGCCCCTAAATCTCTTGAACAAGTGAGGTAATGAAGCTGCAGACACCACAGCCGGTAGGGTCAGCGATTTTGTTCCATTGACTCCAAAGCAAAAAAATGTGTCGTTCACTGAGACCTTTGTTTTTTGCTGATCTCCTGTGTTCACACAAAACAATAAGCAGCGTCAGCTCATAACCCTCCTACTACTCACAGACCCCCAACAAAAATTTTAATTTGCTTTTGTACATTATATTGGCTCTGGGCTGATTCTCCTATGTATTCTGTATTCACATTAGACCACTCCTAAAAAAAGCTTAAAAAGAAAAGTTTAGTGCAAGCAGATTCATGGAGTATATATTAGTGGGGAGGGGGTCTGGCTCAACACCAACCTTCTACTTCAGTGACCCAGACACAGCGATCCTGTGAGTAATATTTGTGTGCTCCTTTTCATATTCATATGTATTTATAACTAGAATTGTATTGTGTTTATAGGAATCTAATCTCTTTTCCTGTATACATCTATTTCTATATATATACTATATACATATTCTGTTCATAGCGATATATACATACATTTCTATATTGCACAGCAATACATATATGTGACTATACATCTACCTGCACTAACCATGGAATTAAACTCTTACATAATTATGCCAACATTTATATACCCTAAGGGAGCAAATACATTCACAGCTTAAAGCTGAAGGCCAAAACAAAGCAAAATCTGTACCAATCTTCTCACTATAGTGTTATAGTACAGGTGGACCCCTACTTAAGAACACCCGACTTACAGATAACCCCTAGTTACAAACAGACCTCTGGATGTTGATAATTTACGAGACTCGTACTGTACTTTAACCCCAGGCTGAAATGATCAGCTATAACAGTTATCACAGGTGTCTGTAATGAAGCATTATTGTTAATCCTGGTTCTTATGACAACCCAACATTTTTAAAATCCAATTGTCACAGAGACCAAAAAAATTGTGGCTGGGGTTACAATTATAAAATATACAGTTCTGACCTACATACGAACCTAACCTGTACGTAATCTGAGGACTTCCTGTACTGGTCTCCTCTGGGTGCCCACCCAATGGATCCCCATGGATGTATTGTGGTTGTAAGATCCTAAAATCCTAAAGTCTTATGTTAGAGTAAACTCTAACAATTATGTGTACTCCATGTACTATTACATGAACCACTGTGTTATTAGTTGTACATTGTGAGTCATCTAAGAAATGTAACTACCGTAATCGCTTGGGTCTTAAATTATATCCTACGTTCTCCCCAACTACGTAACATATATAGTAGAGGAGTACGTAGTGGAAGTCCAACATGTAATAATTAGCTAGAGAGAAGGTCATCAAGTCTCTGGCTAACTATTAAGCCAATGTATGTATGAAAAATATAGAACTTTGAACCTTGTATGTACTGGAAGACAAGTGAGTAATATGTACTGGAAATACACAACGCAATACAAATTCCACTTGTATCACCAGAGACTTTGTAACACAGAAGATCTATATAACTCATAAGTCCATAAACCGGTGGCTATGTATACAATCAGGGACCAAATGGTATTTTTTCCGGCTTTTTGTTATTCGGCTCTTATCACTGTTTTCCCCACAGACTGAATACTAATAAAACTGATAACAAATCTCCTAAAATACGTGATTGAGACCCCTACCTAGAACAGAGATAAAGACTAGACAAGGAAGCAGCTTCTCTGACAGATATCACCTAAAAGGGATTTGAGTTGTATGAGAAAAAGTGACGGCTGTAGAGTAAAAACTTCACAATTAAAAATAAAAATAAATTAGGAAAACATTTTCTTTTCAGCCAATAATTTATACAATTTAATAAAACAATTCCCCCTGAAGATGAGCTGAAAAATGCTTGATTTGTATTGAACAAGGTTACAAACCTATTGTATATTTATAAATTCTGGTTACTTTTCTGGTCTCTATTTTAGCTGAGGTCCTTTAGCAGACATAAAAACATTAGAAATAATAGATGTTGTGGGAATGTATTTGTGGGGCATAGTCTGTTCATTGGTGCCCAACTTTAGTGGTGTTTTTTAATTGTGATGCATGGCCATAGTTTATTTGGAGCACCACAGGCAGAAGAAATAGGCATCAGAAATTGCTCTTCAGGAAGGTGCATAAAACGGTGTAGACTTGCTTTTGGTAAGTATAAATGAATTAAAAGTGTTGCCCCAAATAAGGCGTCAAAAAAGAGGTGAGGGTCAGTAAAAGTGGCACAAACTGGAAAACCAATGGATCACCCGACTAAAAACTGCTGCAAAACCATTAATACATTCCCCCATTGTATCAGAAATTCTTTGTCTTTGTGTACATACCTCAACTTACTACTTACCACTTTCCTGTATTAATGATGACGACTCAACACATAGGGATATATTTACTTAACATATCAAAAAAAGTTTGAAGGTCCAGTTGTTTAGGATGCGGTTTTGGTACTATCCCCTCTTTATCATTTATATGGGTTCAGCCATACGGAATCTACATAGTTAGGGCTCTGCAGGGTGTTACAGTTGAGTCACATTGAAGGGCAGGGGTGTCAAAACCCCTTTAATTTACCCATTATGGAAAACGTAGCAAACAGGTTTCAGTTTATTGGTTACATATTGTTAATTATTGCAGATTTCTTGAAGATTCAAGATGTCTCACACCGGAGCTCAAGGAAGCATTGGTAGCCATTCTACCTTGGGTCTGCAGAATTACAGGGTAGGTGCAACCATATAGACATATAATTATTTACATTTCTGCAAATGTAATGCGATATCCCATTGCTGTGTAAAAGGTAATCTATCCATCCCTAACCCCTACCCTCCCACACTAATTACCTGTTTGCTATAGACAAGAGCGCGGTAGCCTATTAGGCATTTCTAGGGAAAGACTCTGAGGATGCCAACATAGTTTAAGTCTTTTTGGCACAGGCGATCGGATTTTTGCGTAATCGCGACGACTTTCATGCAACACAAATAGGGGGTGTGGCTGTCGGACTAAGCGCGGGATTTAAAATTCAAATTGTATTACAACACAATGCACTTACATGCACCAGAAGAAGAGGGTGAACTCCGGCGGACCTCAGCGGGGAAGTGACACGTGAAGGATATAGGGCACACGATCTTAGTGAGTCTCGCCGGACTTCATCCTCGTCGGACAGTCCGGATCAGGGATCGCGACAGGACCGGGTAAGTAAATGTGCCCCTGTGTGTAAGCCCCCCAAAAGCCAAATATAAAAAAATGTAAGTAAATACAATTATCATATAATATCCTCAAATGTTTGTTTCTGTGTTATTTACAGCTGATCTGCTACGAATATGAAAATTTCCAAGGTCGTAGGGTGGAGTTCAGCTCTGAGTGCAGAAACTTGTGTGACCGAAATTTTGACCATGTGAAGTCCATCCGAGTTGAATGTGGACCGTAAGTCACTTACGGTGGAGGATTATGTTGGAGAATGAAATGAATAATTAAAGATGTTGTCATTTACTCGTATGAGGTCTAACACCTACCAGCTACCAAGTCTGCACAGTGTATAAAATCAACTCCAGCGAGTATGTAGCGGCGCCGGCACTGGCGGAGTACAGAAGCAATGGGAGTTGAGCCAAAATGGAGCTTCTTAATAAATGCAATATGAACTCATTAACACCCCCTCTAAAGTGCCAGTCCCCTCTCCTAACATGTCTGTCTTAGTAAATGCATTGCTTTCATCTGTTCTTCCATCTGTATATGTATTAATAATTTGACAATGAGGTGTTTTCATTACCTTCATCGGGTGCATTGATGACTGTATTGTTCACATTTACAGCTGGGTCGCTTATGAACAGAAGGATTTCAATGGAGAGATGTTCATTTTGGAGAAAGGAGAATACCCTCGCTGGGACTCATGGTCCAACTGCTTCCGGGCTGATAGGATCATGTCCTTCAGACCAGTCCGCATGGTAAGATATCAAAATTTTGATGTATGGTATGAGGCCTCTCGTAAAAATATTAATGATATAAATTGTTTTAATGATTCATAATTTATCATGCAACATTAATAAATTATAGGACACTCAAGATTATAAGATCTCCCTGTTTGAATGTACCAATTTTGAGGGAAGGAAGATGGAGGTCTGTGATGAAGATATCCCCAGCTTGTGGTCCTATGGATTCCAGGATAGAGTGGCTAGTGTCCAGGTTCTTGGAGGAACGTAAGTGTTTAGAACTTGACTTAAAGGCGTACATACATGACCGTAGCTGGATTAAGGGTGGTGGAGGCCCCTGGGTACAAGCTGCTGGAGTGCCTTCCCACTATTTTCTTCAATAAAGTAAATGTTGCTCCCAGGAAATAATAATGCTTCTCCAGAGATCCCAGATAACAGAATTATCATTAAACTGATAGTGAACTCATTTACATTTATATTTCAAACTTACTACTTACATAGTGTTTAACCTAAGGCGAGCCTATGCTACTGTTACTTGCTAGCCTGGCACAGTGTCACTTAGTACTGACTAATGTCCCGGTTTGAGACTCCCACGGAAGGCCAAGTGATCTGTGAGGAAACATACCCAGGGCCGATTGTATCCTATTTGCTGCCTGAGGCAAAAATTAAAACACCCCCACCCCACTGCTGGTTACCCATATCCCTTGCTATACTCTGCTCACTGAATTAACAGAAAAATATGTTTCACACAGAAACAGTCAATGAGTCAGCTGAGCTGCTGGAAAACTGGTGAGGGCCCCCTTATGAGAAATGTGGCGGGGGCCCCCGGGGCACACACCCCAGGAGTCTTCCCTATAATCGAGACTTAGGTTGGGTTCTCTCACAGATTCTGTTTTATTTATTGGAAATTGAGCACTATATTTTCCCTTAAAATTATTAACATTATGCTGGAACTCAACATCCCTTTCTGTCAGATTTCTGTCAGATAGAAAGCCATAAATTGTATTGCAGTTAACACAATTTTTAGCTATTTTTTTGGTAATATAGACCTTTGGAATTAACTGGCTTTTCAATGTGTTTGTCTAGTTGGGTTGGATACCAATACCCTGGCTACAGAGGCTTTCAATACTTAATGGAATTTGGACCATACAAGCATTGGAACAACTGGGGAGCCAACCAGCCCCAGATACAGTCTATCCGCCGAGTAAAGGACATGCAGTGGTACAAGAGAGGAAATTTTGAAGTTGGAAACTAAGGAAGCATTGAGGAGAAGACACGTAACCTGACTGACAGAAGAAAAAGGGACTTGTTTCTTTTTAATCTATGATTCATTCTCTGTTTATTGGTGAGAGAGAGGACTGTTACTTTACTTGTTTGTCTACAAGACCATCCATTTATTGAGGGTATTCTCTGGCTTTGTAAGAGTTTAGACTCTATCCATAAGAGCACATCTTCATGTAGTAGCTGCTCCTCCACCACCAGAGACTTACTACTGCTGCTTCTATTGTACATAATGTAGGCTCATCCTCTATCTTCATGGAGGCACCCGAGTGAAAAATTGGGATGTTGAATGTACCACCTTTATATCTAGTACTGGATTTTTGAGAGCAGGTTACATACCAGTATCTAAACTCATACATAGTCACATTGTACTCATAGAATTTTCTGGATATTTTACCCCTGTGTAACCAAACCATATGGAGTGACCATATCTAAAAAAATGGATTATGCTAACAAAAAAGAAACAGTGTAAGCATAAACCTATAATCTCTATACAAAATTAGATTATTCCTTAAGACCCTAGAGTTAGTGAGTTGTATTGTAGTACATAAGACCCCAGCCGTAGACATCTAAAATAGTACAACAAACCTTCTCTCTCCCCAATAACATTAAATATCCAGAACTTCTATTTTTATCAACGGTGGGAACATATGGGCACTGTCATCTTTCTCAGGGAGAAACAAGTCTTGTTTTTACTACACAAAAACCTCAGCGAACAAATGCACAACATGAAAGTGTTCAGTGTTCCTTTCCAAAGCACTGTCCATCCATATGCAGCTCTACCGAACCGCCGATACATGTGTCAAACTCTTTGCAATTTTAACTGAAATAAAAAAAAGTATAGGAAAAACATGTCTCATGTGATGTTTGTAATCATATTCACACATAAAGCGGTTCAATAAAAGATTCAGTATTTATTAGTAGTGAGTCTTGGGTTATTCCTGGTCTCGAATCGTGCCCAAAAAACTTCTTTGAAACTGGCCTCCTGTGTAGGAGTTGGGAAGTAAAAGTTCTCCTTAAGGAGCCTTTGCCAATAAACAACGACTTGCAGGCATGCGGAGACTTACAGCCATTGGTGCTCCACTGGGGGGTTGTGGGAATTAAGCAAATATATTTTCCAGGATGGGATAAGGAAAACATTGCCTCTGTTAGCAACACAATTCTGACAAGTCGCAGTAATAAGCATTAATATTAACTAGCTTAAGGTTTGTCGAAAATCACTGCAACTACTAACTGTACTCAGATTGGTGGGGAATGGTTACGTTTGGTCTTCTATATACTTATACATTTCTAGGAGGAATAACAGACTCACAACAGAACAGAGTTATGGTATAGTAAAAAGATTATTCAGCATGGTTAGACTATCACATAGATTGACTACTAGATTACCATACATAGATTACAGTACCCAAAACAAGGTAACAGCATAGATATAGGACCAGAACCAAGCTTACTCCATAGATACTGTACCATAACCAAGCTTACTGCATAGACGCAGTATTAGAACTGAAATTAACACATATATACAGTACCATAACCAAGGTGGAAGTTCAAAGATGAAAAATTGGCTGTCTGCATAAAGTGCAATAAATACCTCTCCTTTTTGCTCACTAAACAGAGTGCTGTCTGTTTTTGTGATACGTAGATACAGTCCCAAAACTAAGATTTAGGGAACCAAAACAAAACATACTTTAAACATACAATATTACTTATTTAATGTATGGCGGTAATACTTACTCTTTGAATATATACCAAATCAGCTCAATCATATTGTACCATGTACCATCATAATGTACCTACATTGGAAACCAGAACCAATTTCGGTTAGCCTCTAACCAATGACTGATTTCACCTATGGTAATAGCATCTTCTGCAGCACCATAGGATGGACTGGAAATGAAAGAGCCATATATGAGTTGTGGTGTGTAGGGTATATGTCATTTAGGAGCACAGTGCTTGGCATAGTGTTTTTAAAGGGAACAGCGTACGGATGTGCTGCAAGAAGCCAAATTATCCAACAATAAGTTGCACCTCTTCTGATGGGTATTGTAGTCAGCTCGGCCCTATGTGAGCGTGTTATTAGTTGTCAGTATATACTGAATGAAGTTTACCTGATTTACTTAGGAGCAGTTTAGCCGCAGTTTAGGCGCAATGTTAGATTTGGGCTGTTACATGTGATCGCCCTGCAAACTCCTCTCTGCTTCTCTCCCACACCCCAGAATAAAAATGACACTCACAGCAGAGCCCAGGTTGGTGACAAGTTGCACCCAGTGGTCTCATTAGCAGTGGCTTCTCCGGGAGGGGATCCCCCAGTGCTGATCTTCTGCTGCCCCCTGTAATTCTGGCCAGTATCCTCCTCAGACACCAATGTGGTCATCCTGCTACACAGGGAAACTTCTCTGTAGTATCTGAAAAATCCTGCAAACTTCTCTTCTGTCCTGCTCTGAGCTAAGGCTTTTGCAGATTGTTTTTGCTGCTGGGGATAAGCTGCTCTGCACAAGAGCTCAGTGCTGGGGGACATTTATCACACTGTGCTGCTTCTTAGTTTACACCACCTTCAGGCTGGAGTGTTTTTGCACCCATTTTTGCACCTGAATGAAAAGTCACTAATGATGAATGATTATTAGTTGCAGCAAAACATCTGAATTGGTAGGATAAATGAGGGAAACATGGTTATTTTTGCTGCGCAGCTAGTTTGGTGTTTGGTTGCAAAACTGGCGCAAAAACAGTGCAACACTATGAAAAGGCGCAAAAACTACAAAACAACTAGTGATACATCTGGCCTTTAGTTTTTTTAACAATTTGGCACCAAGGTTTATTATTCAGGTATGGGCTTATAGTCTTCCAGGGAAGATGTTCTTTACCCAAAAATGTATATTATCTGTGATGGTATGTACACAGACGTCCATGTCCAACTCATTCTCATTCAAAAATACACCCCCGGCTGTGGCATCAAAACAGGCTCTTAAATCTTCCACAGCTGATTCTGACCACTGACACACATTTTCTATATCAGCTGGAGACCTTAAAGGGGTTGTCCACTCTTTTAGTAAATATTTGATACTAATTGTGTAATGAAAAGTTATACAATTTTCCAATATACTGTCTGTATCAATTTCAAGGGGACACCCCTTTCAACCTCTTTTTTTCTTACCTCTCCCGCTGTTCCTGTCTGCTCTTTTAACATTAAAATCAGAGAGCAACACAAAGCAATCCGGGATGTGTACTAAAGCAGCATAGTGTGGGACATCATTTTTATCCAGAGGACACTTTACTGTTTATGTGACTTTGTTTTTCTCAGGAGCACAGTGTGGATATGTGCTGAAATGCACTGTGTAGGACATAATTCTTATCCAGAGCACACTGTGTGACTTTGGTTGTTTTAAGGGCGCAGTGTGGATATGGGATGAAAAGGCAAGGAAACACAAACACCTGGGTGTCAAATTCTGATAATAATGATAATCTTTATTTATATAGCACCATCATATTCCGTAGCGCTTTACAAATCTTAAGGGACATACACAAATATAATATTATCTTACAGAGTACAAACAGAGATATGGAAAAATAAGAATGGGGCCCTGCTCACAAGAGCTTACAGTCTATGAGGATGATGGGTGACACAAGAGCTTACAGTCTATGAGGATGATGGGTGACACAAGAGCTTACAGTCTATGAGGATGAGGGGGTGTGCAGCGCTGCTCCCCCGATGTCCGCGCGGCTCGTCTTCATGCTTCCGCGCCGTCTTCTTTCTTCTGCAGGGCGCCGCCATCGCTCTCCCCTGGCAGGCAGGCGCATAGTATGAGGCGAAGACGACGCGGAAGGCTGAAGACGAGCCGAGCGGACATCGGGGGAGCAGTGCTGCACATCGGGGCCACCGGAGGGTGAGTATATAACTTTATTATTTTTTAAGCATTTTTTACGAGTATATTGACTTGTGTATAAGCCGAGGGGACGTTTATCAGCACATTTTTTGTTGCTTATACACGAGTATATACGGTATGTTGCAAAAGTGGAGATTTGGATGTATTTTCCATTCCGGGTTTAACGAGGGAATAAACATTATTGTTTTTTGATAGATTGGACAATTTGGGATATGGCACTTAAAGCTGTGTTTCACTGTGAGTGTTATTTTATGAAGAATAAACATATGAGATTTTTAAGCCTACACCGTGCCTTGCTGGACTGATGAATCATTTCCTTGCTTTTGTCTACCGTGCGTTGAGCTCCGGACCTGTCCATGTGCACCACTAAAAGGGTGATTTAGGATCCGTTTTGGGTGAGAGCTTAAATATTTGGTGGGTTCTAGCTGGCACTTTCTTGTAGGTGTCTAGTACCTACACTAGTGATCAATTCATCAAGTACATACTTTGTGAAGTCATAGAAACCTGTGACTGGCATATTTATGGCATGATCTATGACTCTGTGTTTTACGGTACAATGATATATATATATTGTATATTGAGGTATCCTTTCACAGTTATGTAATATGATGGTTTATTTCTTTGATACCCTAATCTAGCTTTCAATTTATTTTTATAGGCTGTAGTGTACGAGCTCTGAATAGAGTCCTTCATGAAGAGATCATCAATAAACCATTTGACACCCTGAAGCTTGCCATACCGGCTGTGATCTACACCTTGCAGAATAACCTCCTCTATGTCGCACTGTCCAACCTGGATGCAGCCACTTACCAGGTAAATCTAATCAGGTCATATTATAAAGGCAAATATTATTCCAAATTAATGCTAAGCTCAGGAGACCATTGACATCTTTTAATTCATATCAAAAGTGAATTCAATTACAAGCATAAAATCTTTTTTTTTTATCATATTATAGTTATCGTATCTGTAGAATAAGTCACAAATGATTAATTATTCCACAGATAGATTATAACATAAACAATTGAAAAGTTTTTATGCCTTTAATTAGCATGGAGGGTGGTGGAGAACTAACACCCATCTTCCGAACAGATCACCTTTTAGGTGCCTTCTGTCTCTTCTTAGGTCTGTGATGTAACGTGGTCTGTGTGCATCTCATTTACATCCTATTAGAACATGCCCCGTGCAGAAAGGATGTTTATAAACATCATGACAGTGGCCAACTACAAACGGCCATATGTCCTGAACCCTGGCACTACGAAAAAAAAAATTTGTGTTATATTAAACAGCAGTGTGTCCTCCTCCAGCCTTTCAACTGGAGGCAGAATATAGAAGCTGCAGGAGACTTTCACTTTGCACCCTCTGCAAAGTAAAAATTGTTTTGATATGTAAAATTTTTCCAGAGATATTGCCATTTAAAGATTAGAACATCAAAAATTGACCTGGACATTCAGGCGCCAATGGCCAGAGGTCACAAAGGTGTTAAATAGCGACCATGTGAGAGACATTTTAGGTGCAAAACGGAGTACAACTGACCTATTCTTATTCCTTAAATCACCTAAAAAGTCCAAAAAAATAAAAACCCTGCAAATCAGAGACCAGGAAAAAAGACATGCATCGCAACTTCAACTTTAGAAAAATTCATGGCACTGCTAAAGTATTCCGACTTCAGCCAACTTTAAAGGACACCTGTCATCAGGTCTGTGTCACTTGTCCTGTCACCTCTACCTGTTGGAGCAGCTCACAAGGATCCCATCCCAGCCTTTATCTAGTTATTTCATACATTGATCATTGTAAAATCATCTATTTTTTATCATGTAAATGAGGCTGGTCACATGGTCAGAGGCAGTGATGTCACCCCTGTTTCCCCTCCCCTCTCCTCCCCCTGCTCCACTCGAGTATAAGCCGAGCGGTGGGAATGCACTTGGTCAGCGACCCCCCAGTATAATAGCCAACCAGAGCCCCAGCCAGCCCCCTATATATAACAGCTGGCCCCCTGTAGTTAAAGCCCAGTCCCAGCTTTGCCCCAGCAGTATAGCGCCGCCCAGCTTGCCCCCAGCAGTTATAGAGCAAGACCCAGCTTGCCCCCGTCAGTATACAGCCAGCCATCTTGCCCCAGCAGATACAGCCGCCCGCTTGCCTCCCAGCAGTATACAGCAGCCACGGCCCAGCTATGCACCCCAGTGCCTGCAGTATAGCCAGCCAGCAGCCCCAGCTTAAAGCACCCGCCAGCTTGCTCCAGCGTATACAGCCAGCCCAGCTTTGCCCCCAGCAGGTATTACTAGCCAGCCCAGCTTGCCCCAGCAGTATAAGCAAGCCAGCTCTGCCCCCAGAAGATACACAGCCAGTTGCCCCCCGTGAGTAGTATACAGGCCTGCCCCCAGTAGTATAAACAGATCCTGCCCCAGAGTATCTAACTCCTGCCCCGAGTATAATACAGCTGCCCACCAGTTAGTATACAGCCTGCCCCGAGTAGTTAGCACAGCTGCCCCCGGTAGTATAAACAGCCTGCCCCTTAATAGCCCCCAGATTAATCAGTCATACAGCCTGCCCCGCATAGTATCACACCGGCCACCTGCCCCCAAGTAGTATAACGACCGCCATGATACGCGCCCCAGTAGTATACAGCCTGCCTGCCCCCAGTTATGATATCAGCCTGCCCCCCAGTAGTATCCACATCCATATATACATCCCCCCACAGCCAGCCCCGCATTAAAATATAATTAACTACTACACACCCCGGTGGGACCCCGATTGCACGGTCAGCAACATTTGCTCCCAGATGTTACCCCAGATGCGGCTCGTCGTCATGCTTACCGCGCCGTCTTCTTTGCTTCTGCGGGTCGCCGCCGTTCGCTGTCTCCCCCCTGGCAGGCAGGGCACATTAGTATGAGTGCGCCGTCTGCCAGACGATCATACCCCTGCAAGAAAAAAGATAGACGGCGCGGAAGGACTGAATACGAGCCGAGCGGAACTCGGGGGGAGACAGTGCTAGCACACGAGGGCCAACGGACGTGTGATTTATATAACTTATTATTTTTTTCAAAGCATATTTTTAATCGAGCAATATAATTGAACCTTGTGTATAAGCTCGTGGGGACGTTTATCAAGACACATGTTCTTGTTGCTGACAAAACTTGGCTTATACCGGTAATACGGTTGGTCAAAAGTGGAGATTTGGATGTCTATGTTTTTCACATTCCGGGTTTAAACGAGGGAAGTAAAACTTATGTACTTATTTTTTGATAGATTGGTACAATTTGGGAGTATGGCAATACCTGTTTTTCACATTATATTTTCATTATATTATTTCAGACCCTTAGGGTACATAACCCTATTAATTGGTCTAGATGGGTTCTACTATAAACAGTATATGTATAGGATTTGCCAAATCATAGTATTACATTGATGACCCTGGCACATTGTAAATTGAGTGTGATCTGTTTATACGTTCAGGGTCTTTATAACAATTTGATGCTGCTTCATGTTGGACAGCATTGGTCGCTCCCTATGACGTCACATCATACAATACCAAGACTGGCGGCTCCCATTACAAAAGTCAAAGCAATGGACATGATCATCATTCAGCAAGGCACGGTGTAGGGACTTAAAAATCTCATATGTTATTCATATAAAACTAACAACTCACATGAGAACAACAGCTTTAAGCGTCACAGCCTGTGACCGCTTAAAGCTGTGTGTTCTGTGATGTGTTATTTTAGTGAAAATTAGAATTAACCATATGAGATTTTTGAAGCCTACACACGTCGCCTTGCGGTACTGATGATATCATTTCCCTTTGCTTGTTGTCCTACCGTCGGTTGCAGCTCCGGACCTCGTCCCATGTGCACACACTATAAGGCGTGATTTATGGATCTGTTTTGGGTGAGAGCTATAAATATTGTGGATGGTTCTATGATGGCACTTTCTTGAGTGTGTCTGAGTACCTAGCACTAGTGAGCAATTCATCAATTAATACTTTGTAAGTCATAAACAACCTGTGACTGGCATATTTATGGCAATGAGCACTAGACTCTGTGTTTATCGGTACAATGCATAACTTATACTATAAAATAGTGGTATATTGAGGTATCTTTTCACAGTTATGTAGCTTAATATATGGTGATTTCTTTTTGCATACCCTGATCCAGCTTTTCATATTCTTTTATAGGCTGTATGTACGAGCTCTGAATAGAGTTCCTTCATGAGAGATTACATCATATAACCATTGACTACACCCTGAAGCTGCACCAATACCGGCTGTGACTCTACGCCTTGCAGAATAAACCTCCTCTATGTCGCACCTGTCCAACCCTGGATGCAGCCACTTTACAGCAGTAATCTAGAATCAGTGTCATATTATAAATGTGCACATTCATTATTCCAAATTAAACTGCTAGATCGGAGAACCATTGACATCTTTTAATTCATATCAAGGTGAAATTCGCAATTACAACGAAGTACTCTGTTTTTTTTATCATATTATTAGGTACATCATATCTGTGATAGTCCACAATGAGTAATTTTCCACTGATAGAATTTATAACATCACATTGAAAGTTTTTATGCCATTAATTACGCGGAATGGTGGTGGGAGGAACTAACACCCATCTTCCCCACAGATCACCTTTTGAGTGCCTATCTGTACTCTTCTTACGTACTGGGATGTAACGTGGTCTGTGTGCATTCATTAACATCCATATAGACAATAGCCCCGTTGCAGAAAGGATGTTATAAACATCATGACAGTGGCTCAATGCTACACAACGCCATTATCTCCTGAAACGCCTGTCCACGTGTACGAAAAAAATTTTTTGTTTCGTTTTATATTGTGTTATAAAACATTTTTTGTGTTATTTGAAAGCTGCAGGAGACTTTAAACTTTAATTTTCACATTAGTAGTCAATTATTGTTAATAATAGTTAATGTCTCACATGTCATGAAAAAAAAACAAAGTAAAAATTGGACATTCAGGCGCCAATGGCCAGAGGTCACAAAGGTGTTAAATAGTGACCATGTGAGAGACATTTTAGGTGTAAAACGGAGTACAACTGACCCATTCTTATTCCTTAAATCACCTAAAAAGTCCAAAAAAAATAAAAACCCTGCAAATCAGAGACCAGGAAAAAAGACATGCATCGCAACTTCAACTTTAGAAAGATTCATGGCACTGCTAAAGTATTCCGACTTCAGCCAACTTTAAAATGTGGCAAAAGAAAACAAGTGCTACATCTGCCTCTGTGACAGGAGCCTATTGACTGTTGTCTTACTGTATATTTTCTTTTTATTAGGTCACCTATCAGCTCAAAATCCTCACTACTGCTTTATTCTCTGTGTCCATGTTGCAAAAAAGGCTTACAAAGTTTCAGTGGCTTTCTCTAGTGATTCTTATGCTCGGAGTAACATTTGTCCAGGTACAGTAAAAAAAATAAATGTTTTGTTTGATAAACCATTTTATAGTATACAGAATGAATGCAACTCTGTCTACCAAATTCACTGTCAATATATACGACTCTTATATTCAATTTCCCAACAAACTCCCCCTGCAGTTGTTTCCATCAACCCCCGTCTCTTTAGCTTTATACTCCTGCCACTGTCTTCCCTTAATTTTTTTTTTTCTTGGAATCCTGACCGGTGGAAAAAAAATCCTAAATTGTGTTTCACTTGTAAGATAAACTATTTATTTTATTAAACATTTTAACTTAATTTTCTCTAAGCAGATGGCATCTGGTTTCTTGTAGACACAGTAACACACCTCTCCACATTGTGTGCAGCTGGATTGTAGCTGAGGTGTGACCCTGTTTCTAGAAGAAAGGATTTGTGTTTATCTAAGCCTGTAAAGATTGCAATATCCTTATTCTCTATTGTTCTGTTTTGTTGTAAATAGAATAGACTGCCTTTCTATAAGGTAATGGATACCTGATATCTGGTATATTTTTTTGCTACACCCAGTTGTGCACATAGCCATATGCAGGAGGCCTTACATAAACCACACCCTCAGGCTGTGTATGAAATAGGTTTTCTAGCATTCCCTTTTTTATGTGAAAACTCACTAGTCTGCCCATAAAGTATTACCCTTAAATGGTAATATGCAAATGAGTTGTGATGGGTTACTTTTAGAAGGTGGAGCCAAATGTCTATCTCTAGTTCTAGAACCATGGTAACTGTGTCATTGTGAAGATGAGATTTGATCATAGTTTTGGGCTTTTAGTTTCTTTTTTTTATCAAACTAAATCTTTAAAACTTGTCACCTCCTCCTACACAGTGGCCCACAGATTCCTCGAGTGCTCCTTCTAAGGATGTATCGTCCGGTTCGCGCTTCATGGGTCTCATGGCGGTCCTCACTGCATGTTTCTCAAGTGGTTTTGCTGGTGTCTACTTTGAAAAAATCCTTAAGGAAACCAAACAGTCTGTGTGGATTAGAAATATACAGCTTGGTGAGTACACATTGGCATGAATAACATTTAAACCGAAAGACGCCCCAATTCACAATCTTTATGGTGCACTGCAATTCTGAGAAGATGGCGCTTCGGTAGCTGGGATGGTTGACTAAGATACACAGTAGCTAAGAAGCTTTTGTCATAAAAAAGACACTGTTCGTATATTGCCCCCAAACTTTCTAAAAAAAATTTATTTAAATCCTGCACAACCCATTTAGTGATACTTGTCTCCATTTTTTGAAACTTGTTGAGAAACTGACTGCATTTATACTATATGATTTCACAGGAAAACTGACATAGTAATGTGGCTAAAGTCTAATCCGGACTAAACACCACACCTAGGCAGACGGCTCGTCTCGTACAGGCATGAAGGCAGGTGTGAGCAAAATGAGGCACGGAGCCAGTTACACCTCTAAACACCTCTGTGTATGACAGCAGCATTGACTTCTATCTGCCTGACGTGGCAAGGGATTTTGGGAGGGACAGCCGTCTAAAGTTTGTAAATCTCTCAGCAATGACTTGTTATGGTGTTACCTGGCTTATTAGCACAATGTTCCAGAATTAAAATTGTGAGGAACATCATAACCTATGCAGATATTTTTAGGACATGGCTGTAAATGTTTCCTTTTAAAGTGCTTCATAGGAGATTATAGTATTAGTTGGTTCAAAAAAGTCAGACAGTTTTTGACACAATTTAGGCCATGCGCTTTATTGCTTGTGATAGATCCCTTTTGGCGCACCAGTAACTAAAGTATCTAAAAACTGGCAATAATTGAGATAAATGTTTCACTAAATGATATTAATGGGAGGATTTATCATGACCATGCATTGTGCACAGGTGAAAGTAGGAGAAGATATACATAGAGGTCCCTGCATTGTACTATAACCCTCCACAGGAGCCTGGTGCTGGCTATAATTAGTTTGCCGTCCACATCTACAGAAATTGAAACTTTTTCATGGTTTTTATGAGGCATAATAAAGGCCCCCCAATGAGTCAAGATTGCGGACACATTCCCTTTATGTTTCCAGGATATCTCCCGGTTATACATGCTTACCATTAAGATATATTAGTAGATTAATTTATAAGGCATTAAAGTATTAGAAGGGTTTTGCCTTAATTGACATCTATCCCCTATTTATGGGAAATGACTGCTAGGAACTCACAGAATGGGAGACTACAGGTCCAACTAAACTGCCTTGTGTTGTTGAGATCCTACTTATCCTCTGAGCTGAGATCTTCAGAAGTTATAGGAGCACTAGACGAAGTTTCTTCCTGCGCTTCATAGATTTGGGATGAAGGTAATGCCACAAGGACTTGCAGGACCACTCATCCCCCCCATGATTAGACACGTATCACTTATTCTGTGACAGGAGATATATGTAAATGATGTGAAATCCACTTTAACTAGTAAGTAGTTGCAAACCAATGAATGTGGAATAAGTTTCTTTATCTTCCTTGCAGGTTTCTTTGGTGGTATATTTGGTTTGGTTGGAGTTTATGCTTATGACGGAGATAGTGTCTCAAAAGGAGGATTCTTTCAAGGATACAACAATCTGACTTGGACAGTTGTGGTTCTTCAGGTAGTAATATGACGTTTTTACATACTGCAGCTTTAGCGCCAGTTAGGCTACATGCACATAGCTGTGTACTCACATGGCCGGATAGAGAAGGGAGGGGGAGTGAGTGCTCCTCGCCCCTTCCTCTCCACATTGAAAGACGAGCGGCCGTGGTTCAGTCGCAAATATGGTCAATCAGATGGATAACCATATTTTTCATTGAAAACAATGGGGTTGTGTGCCAACCGTAAAAAAACCCGTTGTGGTATGGCTCGCACACGGCCAGAAAATACCATTGTGTGCATGTAGCCTTAGTCTGCGTTTACACGTGGCCTTTACTAAGCACAATGTAAAAGCAATCTTACTTCAATAGGTAATCGCAGGAGGAGTCTGTGTGATTGCTTTCAAATACGACACAAACACCATGTGCGAACGCAGTCTTATTATTAAAGTTAAAATACCCAGACAGCCTACCCTAGTAATGAAATACCCCATGCACCCCACCCCAGTAATGAAATGCCCTGCAGCAGCCCCCCTAGTAATGAAATGCCCAATGCAAAAAATAAACTTACATACTCACCTTTCAATGCTCCGCACGGCTCTTCTCCCTCGTTCTCTTCACTTGGAACATAGTGGGCAAAGACGCTTCCATGCGCGCTGCCTGCAGTGCACACTGGGACGCCATAGTGAGTGCCGCGGGCAGAGAGCAGAGACATGTCTCTGCCTGCTCTGTTACAAGTGAAGAGGAGAAGGAAGAGGAGCCGTGTTTAGCATTGGAAGGTGAAAATGCAAGTTTATTTCTCTTATACGTTCATGTATAAGCTAAGGTTTTTTTGTGCTGAAAAGTTCGGTTTATACATGCATATATACAGAAACTTAAATAACCCAAAAGTAAAATGTCTGTTGTGTGAACAAATGCATAAATGTGACACTGGTTTAAAATCCTACTTTTTAGGGTTGAAAAAAATAAATAACATATGGGAAGACGGATACCATAAATAAGCATCCGCATCGATTACATTATTTACATTAAAATAAGAGTGTAACAGCAGAGTAACAAACAACAACAGAAGTCATTAACCCCTTTGTACGTTAAGGCCCCGTTTTTTTGTTTTTTTTTCTATTCTGATCGGCGTCTCCTTATATTGTCATAACTTTTTAACACTTTATCTTATTTTACTGATTTTGAGATTGTTTTCTTGTGACACATTGTAGTTTATTTTAGTAGTACAATTTTGCTGATTGGGGGTTTTTGGGGGTTAAAAAATCACCAATTTGGAAAAAAAATAATTAAAATTACAATTTTCTAACTTTAAAATGTTCTATTTGTCAGACAAAAAGTCATAGAAAACTTAAGCCGTTTGTCTACTTTCTATTTCCATAATTTTTTTTACGTTTGCATATCTTTTACGAATTTTAGAAGGTTTATAGTTTTAGTAGCAAGTTCTCAAATTGTGCACACCACTAACTCCTCCAAACACATGTGCACTACTACCTCCTCCGCATATGGCGTGCACTAATACATCCTCTGCATACCACGCGCACTACTACATCCTCCACACACCTCTTGCACTACTCCTACTTCTACTATCATTACACACTTATGTGCGGTTGTGGGGGGAGGGAAAACGGACAATGGGGGGTTTAAGGCAAGGAAAAACGGACGGGGCTGGGAATAGCTCAAGAAAAAACGGCAATGGGAGATGTACGTGATTATGCAACACTAGCTACAGGACAGATCCCATGTACCTCTCCAACACCACCAAAAGCAGAATGTTGGCGTTGGAGAGTGGTGGGATCTGCCCTGACTTACATTTGTCATGACACGATCTGTCATGACTTAGATCACTGGCACTGGTCAGCCTGAATTGACTGGTCAGTGCCAGCGATTGACATCGCAGGACGCAGGATCAAATTGGTCCTGTGATGTCAGCAGGTGGGTATCGCCTAGCGATCTTCATCAGCCACCTAGCTTTGTCACCCGTTTTTTTCAACAGGGTGACATCAGAAATTATATATCGGTCGTGGAGCGGGAAGGGGTTGAATATCCCAGTTTTTTTTTTTTTTTTTTTAATCTTTTCTTCCTTTTATGCTTTGCAATTGCTATAGCACATTTGATGATAATGTGTATTTTCCGTCTTCATCATTTTTAGGCCTTAGGTGGATTAGTGGTCGCTGCTGTCATCAAATACGCTGACAACATCTTGAAGGGATTTGCAACTTCTCTTTCAATCATTCTGTCAACTCTGATCTCCTACTTTTGGTTGCAAGACTTTGTCCCTACCAGGTATATATTTATTTTACCAAGTTTAACATTTTTTTTAAAGGTATTAAGACATGACAAATCTGTATAAGCTTACATTCACATGTGTCCTTTTTTATTGTCCATTGTCCCGGGGACATGTCCCGAGGATTCCCAACATTTTCTTCCAACAGAGGGCAGCCGTGGATTCCACTGTGTGCTTATACAATGGAATATATCATTTGCTTCGGGAGGGATATGTCCCCCTGATTGCGGGAGGAGGAGTAAACATAGCCAGCAGTTTTAGAAAGTTACATCACTAGGGAAACTCTCACAGCGTATGCTTAGTGGAGGCCATAAAGTGGCATCCACCCGCTATAGGGTATTATAGCCTCAGTTTACTCTATACAGGTGGTCCCCTACTTAAGGACACCTGACTTACAGACAACCCATAATTACAGACCTACACCTCTGACCTCTGGTGAAGCTTTCTGGATGCTTTACTATAGTCCCAGGCTGCAATGATCAGCTGTAAGGTGTCTGTAATGAAGCTTTATTGATAATCCTTGGTCCCATTACAGCAAAAAAATGTTTAAAATGTTTAAAATACAGTTTTGACTTGCATACAAATTCAACTTAAGAACAAACCTCTTGTACGTAACCCAGGGACTGCCTGTATACTTCTCTCTCCAGCTGGAAGCAGTTTGACACCGTGCAGACTGCTGTGCCTTTTCATTCAGGTTTTCCTGGATGTGAAGTATACTGAGCACAGGGAGACCAAATGGAGGCCTCCGTCTGCCTATGTACATATTCAGCAAATGTGATGGGAGCTTCCCTGGTGTACATACTCAATATATCCAAAAATCAAGATCTGAATGTAGCCTAAATTTATTTGTTTGGTTTTTTAAATATATAAATTAACCTAAAATATTTCTTTGTTTCTTCTTTTATCAGTGTTTTCTTTGTGGGAGCAATATTTGTGATTTCTGCTACCTTCCTTTACGGTTATGACCCCAAACCATCTGTGAACCCAGTGAAAGCATGAAAGCTGCAATAAATACAGTGACATTGTGTATGGATTGCCCCCATTGCTGCTTCAGAAGTGAGCAGCGCTGTACAAAGGCAACTAAGCCACATATGCTGCTGAAAACGAAGAAACAACTGGCCAAGGCATTGCTGCTCTTTCTTGTGATGGACCCTATTTTATTTTAAAAGAAAAGTGCTATATATATATAAATATTGTTGATACTTGAACTTTGAGGCATTGATTTATGTTTTGGGGATGCTGCGCAGAACTCACCTGATCAGGTATATCATATTGTCTTTCTTCTACTGGAGATATTTAATAAGGTGGTTTCTGGGCGGGGATTCCCACCTGCGTCTGACCTCAGATTAACTGCATAGGTGCAGCTTGTAGCTGGATATTGTGCTCCACAACAATTTTTTATTGAAGAGACCTAAGAATACCAGTGGACGTGTTTTGTATATATGTGAATGAATCACTGTCTTAGCGAGTGGGAATGTCATACATTGTGTAGACTGAAACAAGGGAAATTAAATACATTTTTATCTAATCTTGTGTTAGGTTGTTTATCCATTTGCTCAAGGAACAGAAAATTTATGAGAAATGAATTCAAGATGCAGTAGGTTTTAGGTAAAATCCACAACAAATATAAGATTTCTCTTTTGGATGTACACTACCACTTAGAAATGTCCTTATTTTGGAAAGAAAAGCTAATTTTTTTGACACAATTTATGCCCTTATTGCTTGTGATGGATCCCTTTTGGGGCACCAGTATCTAAAGCATCTAAAAACTGGCAATAATTGAGATTGATAAATGTTTCTTTAAATGATATCAATGGGAGGATTTATCATGACCATGCATTGTGCACGATCCCCCCTACTCCCATGAAAGTAGGAGAAGATATACATAGAGGTCCCTGCATGGTGTAGAATTGTACTATAAACCTCCACGGGAGCCTGGTGCTTTCTCCTCTACGTTGTCAAACTGCTGCTCCTGCGCCAGTGTCTGCCTCCTCCTTCTCCACCACCACAAGTGCTGCTCCATCATACCACATGTGCAGGACGCAGCCGTGTCACGCAGTTGTACACCTGGTTTGCCTGGGCAAACAAAGTCACACAGGAGAGGAACTGCCACGCATCATGCATCAAGAAATCAATCTGTGGCTTTCTCTGCGACAACTGAAAATAGGAACCATGGTGACAGACAATGGGAGGAACATGGTGTCCGCGCTGCACCGAAGAGGAATGGTCCATGTGTCCTGCATGGCGCACGTGTTCAATCTGGTAGTCAACAAGTTCCTCAAGTCTTCCTCCCATCTGCAAGACATTCTAAAAATGGCCAGGAAGCTGTGCATGCACTTCAGCCATTCTTACAAAGCCATGCACACCCTCCCGTGTTGCAGCGTCGGAGCGGCTTCCCCCAACATAGTCTGATGTTTCCACAAGTTGGAATTCCAGCCATATGTTAGACCGCTTGTATGAACAGAGAAAAGCCATTAATGATTTTTTGATTATGCAAGCAGACAGGAGTACTCCCCCGTGTAACTTTGATGTCAGCCACTGGCAGCTCATGCGTGACACCTGCTGTTTGCTCAGGCCCTTTGAAGAGGCCACGTTATTTGTCAATCACCAGGACTGCGGGATGAATAATGTCATTCCACTGCTTCATGTCCTGGAACTCATGCTGCAAAATCTGTCTGGTCAGGGCACTGGAGAAATGGAGACTACATCTCATGGCCACATGAGTCCGGTGGGGGCTGAACTGGAGGAGGAGGAGGACATTGGAGAAGAGTTTGGTGAAATCAGTGGTTTTTCCACTCGGGTGACAAGAGAGGAGGAGCAGGAGCATCCGGAGGAAGTAGAAGACGAGGCAGATGACCCAGAAGCACTGTGGCAGTATACAGCAGAGATGGAGGTTGGGAGTCCTTCAAAGTCACCTGAGCAGATCACCTGCAGCATGGTGCTTTGCCTAGTGGCAGCTGAATACTCAACATCCGGCATTGGGATGAGTTTTGGCTCCCCACCCTCTTGGACCCTGGACTTCTGGGCAGCCAAACTTATTGCGTTGGTGCAACTTGCAGAGTTTGCATTGGAGAAGCTGCCCGGCCAGAGCCAGTGTTCAGTTCAGCCATGACACCTTCCCCAAACAATGAGAAATGAGTCTTGTTTCTAACTACCTGCCTCAGCCACTATTCTGATTCTGCCAGCCGCCTGATGCCACACATCTGCCAGTTGCTCCATCTGCCTCCTACCATCTTTACCAGGGACTGGAATTGTCAGCCACCTACACAATCTGTCATTGTGCCACTCTATGGCTTACCAAGTTGCTGCCCCCTCCACACACTGTCATTGTGCCACTCTGTGGCCTACCATGTTTCCGCCACCTACATAATTTGTAGTTGTGCCACTGTGCGGCCTACTCGTGCTGCTGCCAACTGACCGATGTCTTCCTAGAACATCCTGTGATTTCCATAATGCTGTTTTCACCCTTCACCACTCTATAATGTTGCCACTATGTTTAGTTTTCCTTTAAATTTCATCTGTCAGAAGGAATGAAAAGCCTCACGATTGATTGCAAAAAGCAGGAGTGGATACAGAACACAGAGGACATGCAAATATCCCATTTACTGGTCATCTCTGTTTTGGATCCACTCCTGTTTGTTTTTGGCTTTAGCAATATTGATGATGGATTATTGACCGATTGAAAGGGGACACTGACGAATGAAAAGAAGGGCAAAATGATTAGTGACGTCTAGAGATGGGTAAATTTGTTGAAATTTGGTTCGACCCAAATCGAATCATGACGAATCATGTAAAAAAAACAGGTATTTCCTGACTGCAGAAAGCATGTAGGGTGTTGATCAACGTTGTGCCATAGGGAGCGTGGTTTGGTCTTCAAACAATGCTGTGTTTTAGTATGGCACGCACATGACAGCCGCGGCTCTTAGAATCGCTTCAATTCTTCAATTCCTTGTGCACTTACAGAGGCCAACTTCACCAAATAAGTGTTGCATAATGCACACAGCAATGTCACAAAATGCACCCAGCAATGTCACAAAATGCACCCAGCAATGTCACAAAATGCACACCGCAATGTCACAAAATGCACACCGCATCTTGTGTGATCTTTAGGTAAAACAAAACTTTGGAAAATGGTTAGTAGTAAAAATGCAATCTCTATTAGAAGACTTTCATCTCTCTGATACATGATGATTGCATTCAACTTACTTAAAAGATTGGTTACATTTTTACAGAATGGTGGACATTTCTTACCAGCCGTAGGGGTCTGCATCTTAATTCTAGGACCTTCTATCTCGACAACAGCTCAAATCGTGACTTGATGAAGTGGACTTGTCTGGGCTACAAAAAGTAATAGAGAAAAGTTTTGTTAGTTTATGTTTTTTAATAGCCACACAGCCTAAAAAAGTACTATGATTAAAAGCAAAGATACATTTCTACTTACTTTGTCTCTGTCCAAACATTCTGTAGGAATGAAGCGGCCATAGGTTAGGATACTCCGCTGTGGAGAATCTACGATAAGCGATGGTCCAGGACTGTGTTCTGTCTCTTCCTTGGTGATCTTTAGCAAAAACAAAACTTTTACAAATGGTTAGTAGTAATGCAATCTCAATCAGCAGACTTTCATCTCTGTGATACTTGATGATTGCATTCAACTTACTTCAAAGATTGGTTACAATTTTACAGAACAGTTGATTTTTCTTACCAGCCATAGGGGTCTGCATCTTGATACCTGGACCTTCTATCTCGTTAAAAGATCAAATCGGTACTTGATGAAGTTGACTTGTCAGGGCTGCAGAAAATAAAATAGAGAGGTTTTGTTAGTTTAAGTTTTTTAATAGCCACACAATTTAATCTTAGTACTTTTTTCTGTTGTGTGGCTATAAACAAACATGAATTACCAAAAATAGTTCTCTTTATTTTCTGCAAGCCAGACAAGTCCACTTCATCAAGATGTCGGTTGAGATGTTGACGAGAGAGAGGTTCCAGTATCCAGATGCAGACCCCTATGGCTTGTAGAAATGTCCACCATTCGTAAAAATGTAACCAATCTTTTAAGTAAGTTGAATGCAATCATCAAGTATCAGAGAGATGAACGTTGCTGATGAGATTGCATTTTACTATAACCATTTTCAAAGTTTTGTTTACCTAAAGATCACAAAGAGGAGACATCACAGTCGTGGACCATCGCTTATGTAGAATCTCCATAATTGAGATTCCTACCTATGGCCGTTCATTCTTACAGAAATTTGGACACAGACAAAGTAAGTAGAAATATCTTTGCATTAATCTTAGTACTTTTTTCTGTTGTGTGGTATTAAAAAACTTGAACTAACAAAATATCATCTTTTATTTTCTGCAAGCCCAGACAAGTCCACTCATCAAGTGTCGGTTTGAGCTGTTGACAAAGAAGGTCCAAGTATCAAGATGCAGACCCTATGGCTGGTAGAAATGTCCACCATTCGTAAAATGGAAACCAATCTTTTAAGTAAGTTGAAGCACTATCAAGTATCAGAGATGAAGCTGCTGATGAGATTGCATTTTGCTACTACATTTTACAAATTTTTATTTTTAAAGATCACAAGAAGAGAAACATAGTCCTGGACCATCGACTTGTAGAATCATAGTGAAGATCCTATATATGCTGTCCTTCTTACAGAAAGTTTGGACACAGACAAAGGAAGTAGAAATGTGTTGCTTTAATCATATACTTTTTTGGTGTGTGCTATTAAAAACTAAACTAACAAAAATTTCTTATTACTTGTAGCCCAGACAGGTCCACTTATCAAGTCCGATTTGAGTGTTGCGAGATAGAAGGTCCTAGAATTAAGATGCAGACCCCTATGCTGGTAAGAAAATGTCCACCATTCTGTAAAAAGTAACCAATCTTTTAAGTAAGTGAAGCAATCATCAAGTCTAGAGAGAGAAAGCTCTGATGAGATTGCATTTTGTATAACCATTTTCAAAGTTTTGTTTACATGAAGATCAAACAAGAAGAGAAATCAGTCCTGGACCATCGCTATCGTAGAATCTCCACATGAATATCTAACCTATGGCTGCTATCTTACAGAAAGTTGGACACAGGACAAAGTAAAGTAGAAATGTTATTTGCATTTAATCTTATTACTTTTTGTTGTGTGGCTATTAAAAAACAATGCATTACACAAATATTCTCTTTTTATTTCTGCAGCCCAGACAAGTCACTTCATCAAGTTCGATTTGAGCGTGTGACAAGATAGAAGGTCAATATAAGATGCAACCCCTATGGCTGGTAAGAAATGGCCACCATCTGTAAAAATGTAACCAACTCTTAAGAAGTTGAATGCAAATCAAGTATCAGAAGATGAAAGTTTGCTGATAGAGATTGAGTTTCTACTAACCTTTCCAAAGTTTTGTTTTACCTAAAGATCACATAGAGAGACATCACAGTCTGGACCATCGCTTATCGTAGAATCTCCCATATGAAGATCCTAGCCTATGGCGCTTCATTCTTACAGAAAGTTTGACAAAGACAAAGTAGTAGTATATTCTGCATTAATCTTATTTTTTTCTGTTGTGGGGCTATTAACAAACTTGAATTACAAATATTTCTCTTTTATTTTCTGCAGCCCAGACAAGTCCACTCATCAAGTGCGGTTGAGATGTGTGACAGATAGAAGGTCAAGTACCAGATGCAGACCCCCTATGGCTGGTAAGAAATGTCCACCATTCTGTAAAATGTACCAATCTTTTAAGTAAGTTGAATGCAATCATCAAGTATCGAGAGATAAGTCTGCTGATTGAGATTGCATTTTCTATAACCATTTTTCCAAGTTTGTTTACCTGAAGATCACACAAGAAGAGACATCACGCTGGACCATCGCTTATCGTAGAATCTCAACATTGAATCTACTATGGCTGCTCATTCTACAGAAAGTTGGACAGAGACAAGTAAGTAGAAATGTATCTTTGCATTAATCTTAGACTTTTTTTGTTGTGGGCTATTAAAAAACATAATACCAAAAATACTTTCTCTTTATATTTTCTGCAGCCCAGACAAGTCACTTATCAAGTACCGATTTAGCTGTGTGACAGATAGAAGGTCCAAGATAAGATGCAGACCCTATGGCTGGTAAGAAATGTACCACCATTCTGTAAAAAATGTAACCAATTTTAAGTAAGTTGAATGCAATCATCAAGTATCAGAGAGATGAAAGTTCTGATAGAGATTGCATTTTATACTACACATTTTCAAAGTTTTGTTCCTAGAGATCATCAAAGAGGAAACACACAGTCGGGACCATCGCTTACGCGAATCTCCATCATTGAAGGTCCATAACTATGGCCTTTCATTCTTACAGAAAATTTGGACACAGACAAAGTAAGTAGAAAATGTATCTTGCATTAATCATTATAACTTTTTTCTGTGTGGGTATTAAAAAACTTGAACTTAACAAAATTTCTCTTTTTCTGCAGCCAGACAAGTCCACTTCATCACGAGTCTTGAGGTGTTGACGATAGAAGGTCTGATAAGATGCAGACCCCTATGGCTGGTAGAAATGTCCACCATTCGGTAAAAATGTAACCAATCTTTTAAGTACGTGAAGCAATCACAAGTATCGAGAGATGAAAGTCTACTGATTGAGATTGCATTTTTCTACTAACCATGTAAAAAGTTTTGTTTCCAAAGATCACAAGAAGAGGAAGACAGTCCTGGACCATCGCTTATGTAGAATTCCATCAGTGAAGATCCTACTATGGCCTTCATTCTACAGAAATTTGACAGACAAAGTAAGTAGAAGGTATCTTTGATTTCATCATAGTACTTTTTCGGTGTGGTATTAAAAATTAACTAACAAAACTTTCTCTTATTTTCTGCAGCCCAAACAGAGTCCTTCATCAAGTTCGATTTGAGCGTGTGACAGATAGAAGGTCAAGTATCAAGATGCAGACCCATACGGTGGAAGAAATGTCCACCATTCGTAAAAAGTAACAATCTTTTAAGTAAGTTGAATGCAATCATCAAGTATCAAGAAATGAAGTTACTGATAGAGATTGCATTTTTCAACTAACCATTTTCAAGTTTGTTTTACCTAAAGATCACATAAAAGGAGACATCACGTCGGGGACCATCGCTTATCGTAGAATCTCCATCATTGAAGATCCTAGCCTATGGCGCTTCATTCTTACAGAAATTTGGACACAGACAAAGTAAGTAAATGTATCTTTGCTTTAATCATATTTTTTTTTCTGTTGTGTGGTATTAAAAAACTGGAATAACAAATTTCTCTTTTATTTTCTGCGCCCAGACAAGTCACTTCATCAAGTGTCGGTTTGAGCGTGACGAGAGAGAGGTCCAAGATCAGATGAAGACCCCTATGGCTGGTAGAAAGTCCACTTCTGTAAAAAGTAACCAATCTTTAAGTAAGTGAATGCAATCATCAAGTATCAAGAGATGAAAAGTCTCTGAGAGATTGCATTTTTCTAACCATTTTAAGTTTTTTTTGACCTAAAGATCCATAAGAGACAGAACAGATGTCCTGGACCATCGTATAGTAGATCTTCCCAAAAACAAGAGATCTAACCTATTGCCGCTCATTCTACAGAAAATTTGGACGAGACAGGTAAGTAGAAATGTATCTTTGCTTTAATCTTATACTTTCTGTTGTGTGGCTATTAAAAAACTGAAATTACAAATATTTCTTTTTATTTTCTGAAGCCCAGACAAGTCACTTCATCAAGTCGGTTTGAGTGTTGACGAGAAGAAGGTCAAGTATCAAGATGCGACCCCTATGGCTGGTAAGAAATGTCCACCATTCTGTAAAAATGTACAACCAATCTTTTAAGTAAGTTGAATGCAATCATCAGTATCAGAAATGAAGTTTGCTGATAGAGATTGCATTTTACTACTAACCATTTTCAAGTTTTGTTTTACCTAAAGATCACATAAGAGAGAGAAACACAGTCTGGGACCATCGCCTTATCGTAGAATCTCCATCATGAGAGATCATAGCTATGGCGCCTTCATTCCTTACAGAAAGTTGGACAGACAAGTAAGTAGAAATGTATCTTTGCATTTAATCATTCTAACTTTTTCTGTTTGTGGATTATAAAAACTGAATAAAAATATTCTCTATTTATTTTTCTGCAGCAAGACAAGTCCACTTCATCAAGGTCGGTTTGAGCTGTTGACAGATAGAAGGTCAGTATAGTGCAGACCACATGGCTTGTGAAGAATGTCCACCATTCTGTAAAAATGTAACCATCTTTTAAGTAAGTTGAATCAATCATAAGTATCAGAGAGATGAAAGTCTCGATTGAGATTGCATTTTTCTACAAACCATTGTAAAAGTTTTGTTTGTACTAAGATCACGAAGAGACAGAACACAGTCTGGACCATCGCTTATTCGTAGAATCTCCATAATGAAGATCATACCTATGGCGTTCATTCTACAGAAGTTTGGACAGAGACAAAGTAAGTAGAAATGTATCTTTGCTTTATCATAGTATTTTTGGCTGTGTGGTATTAAAAAACATAAACTACCGTCGTTTATCGAGCGAGCCAGCAAGTCCATAAGTCACGTATTCCCGTGGTCCTAATTTGAGCTGTTAAACAGCAGGTCCAGCTTGTCCTCCCGATGGGGACCGGAGGGGACCGTATTGCCAGACTCTCCAGGAGCCGGAGGCGAAGACCAACACCGCCGCTGCAAGCGGCTGATTTCTTTAAAAAACGGGCGCAGAGCCTCTGACTGGAAAGCAGATGGCGCTGACACCTCCAGACAGGGAAGTGAGACCCCTCCCCTCGCTCCCCAAGCCACGCACGACCGAGTCTGACACAGATACAAATGCTGACAAAGACATGCAGCCCCTGCTGTTCCCAAGCTAGGAGACCCAAGTAGAGAGAAGTCCTCCACTCCGGACCCATAGACTAACCTGCCCTACAGTGGTCCCACGAGTCGGACTAGGATACAGCAGGAAACACATGGAGAGCTGCTGCAATACAAACAGACCAGCAGAGGTCTCCAGTCCCCTATTAAATCCTCCAAAGCCAGGTAAAAATGTGGATCAAGAGCTGAGGACCGAATGCCTGCACTGGTCATGGAAACTCTAATCTCTCATCTTCTCTTCCCCGTATCCCCAATCACAATTGACGAATCCCCTGTGATAGATAGGGGAAACCTAAAGGGGACGAAGTACGATGCGGCACTAAGGAGAATATATGTCTGGATTCGTGGGGGTTATGCTGAAATCCCCGACATGAATCAGGAACCATCATAGGGACCCTTTATTTAACATTACCCCTTCGGTTTCTCCACACCATATTCTCAATTCCTCCAAATATCCCCGCCATTCACGATCCACTTGGCTTTAATTCACAAAACTACCTACAGCAGGATGTAGAGAAAAATGATCGATGAATTAAGAGACCTGCCGACAGGAAATCGCTGCAGTTCACAGAGATGTACAACAAGTGGCGCACAGGGTTGCTGGGGTAGAGGACGATCACAATGAAGACCAGAGCGGGAGGGACGACTCTACAACACCAGGGTCAACACAAGCCTAGACCATCCGGGATTTGAGGGTAAAGTGAGGACCTTGATAATCGAGGACGGAGGCATAATATTAGGGTTGAGGATTCCGGAACAACAAGGCGAGACAGATGTTACCCAAGGAACCGCAGAGACTATTAAACTAAGATCCTGGACAGACGGTTGATACCATTAATCAAGATCGGATCGAGCGCATAGAGCAATTCGCACGAAAACCCACGTCCTCACCAGAGATGTTATAGCCAATCCGACTTTGTCCTCAAGGAGGAAATCATGAAAAGAGCTAGACTTAAGAAAGCGTTGACCTTTATGGGGCCCGCTCAACTATACAAGACCCTCTCGTGGATCACTCCTGCAACAGCGCCGAGCCCTAAGACCCTGCTTGCTTCTGAGAGACCAGGCTATAACCTACAGTTGGGGTTCCCCTTAGTTTAAACAGCACGAACAGGATGGCGCTCAGCTACAATACGCTTTCCATAGGAACTTTAATTTCTGTGATACTGTTAAGCTTGATCCTACGGACTTGCCTCCCCACCTGGCAACCGGTTGGACCACCGAAGAAGCGTCAAAAGGCCCTGGCTCCTGATCGCAGACCTCTTCCAGAAGATGAGTATTGCGGTTACCTGACAGTCCTTCTCTGCCCTTCCATGAAAAATCTCTTGTTTCCTACCCAATCTGCATTCCTCCTTTATTGAGCCATAGACTGGCTGGAACAGTACTCTAACTAAGAGTTGCGCATATAGTTACTACCGAACCCATGTCCAATGTAACATGGACCTACATAGCAGCTATGGGCATGCTGTGACTCCTATATTTCACCTTAGAAAGCATGATGGTAAATAGGTGCCTATTTCCCCACAGAGGTATTCCAGATTGGGGTTCCCCTCGCTCTTGTTTATGGAGCTGACACCTGTTGGAGAAGAAATGGTATATTTTCCCTTTTTTTCCCCTCCCACCCAGGGAAGCTAACGGCGAGACCAGTTATAGGTATCCTCGCTATGTCAAATTGTCTGATGTCTTTACTGTTTCTTTGGTTTATGAGTTTTACACTGTTAAGGGTTTACCCCATTTATCTCTGTCTAGTTTCTCTCCGCAGATGTTAAGTATATGGCAGGAACAGTATGCGGCCGGGATCCCCGGGAGGCCCACAGGCCGAGTTTCTGTCAGCAATACAAATTTTCTCTATAGAACAAATGGTTAATGAATCGGGACTATGGTTTAAGATGGTGGTAACTGAATACGAAAGGTTTAACTCTGATGTTAAAAGAATGCTTGCACTGAAGGAAATACGGCAAGCTAAAGCAGACATTGCATTCCTCAGGAGACCATTACACAAGCGACAGGGTCATTTTCACTTTGCCAAAAACTGGTACCACATCCTTCCTAGCAAACGCCCGACGAAAACGCGGAGTAGCTCTCCTCATATCCCGCCACTGCCCATTCAGCTAGCTGAGGTAGAATATGACCAGAGGGCCGTATAGATACTCAAAGGCTCTATTATGGGTTCATATGATGCTATGGTCATATATATGCCCCTAATTCACGAAACCCCGTTACTTAACAGGTCCTTCAAATTGTCCCCATCTCACAATGAACTTTTGATATAGGAGGGGAATTTAATGCCACGTCTCAGAGCATGGGTAGACCGCATCACTCACCCTCGCCCAATTCCCCGACAGCGAAGGTCTTAGCTTAGGCCCCAGACCGCCTAAACCGAAAATCATTATATGACCTGGGCGGGTGAATAAAACAACAGCTGAGAGAGTTCACTTATACTCTTCACCTATAGAACACATAAACGAATGAATATTTTTTGTGGAACTACACAGGTTGCGTGCTTTGGGGCAATCTACGATAGGTCATATAACGTGGTAGGACCACGCGCCGGTCCAATTAGATTTACAAGTCGAGGACACTCCTATTAGATCCCCACTGGCGACTAAACGAAACGCTGCATCACCTCCCGCTCTCCAAGGAATCCTTACGGACGGTCCTTACTAACTACTTCAGGAAAACACCACCCTCAGCCCCTCTGTCCCCATTCTATGGGAAGCCCATAAAACAGTCTTCAGGGGAGAAGAGAATCTCTTGCCACTAAGTTAAAGAGGGATAGAATATCAACTACTCTAGATATAAACAAAATAGTTAGAAGAAAGGGACTTGGACCACACACCCAACCCATCATTACTTAGACGAGTACAAAGCTCCGCTCAAAATAGGGAACTAGCTTCTTGATTTTTAGAACGCGCAAAGATACATTTTTACTTACTTTGTCTCTGTCCAAACATTCTGTAAGAATGAAGCAGCCATAGGTTAGGATATTCAATGTTGGAGATTCTACGATAAGCGATGGTCCACGACTGTGATGTCTCTTCTTGTGTGATCTTCAGGTAAAACAAAACTTTGGAAAATGGTTAGTAGCAAAAATGCAATCTCTATCAGCAAACTTTCATTTCTGATACTTGATGATTGCATTCAACTTACTTAAAAGATTGGTTACATTTTTACAGAATGGTGGACATTTCTTACCAGCCATAGGGGTCTGCATCTTGATACTTGGACCTTCTCTCTCGTCAACAGCTCAAACCGACACTTGATGAAGTGGACTTGTCTGGGCTGCAGAAAATTAAAAGAGAAATATTTTGGTAATTCATGTTTTTTAATAGCCACACAACAGAAAAAAGTAATAAGATTAAATGCAAAGATACATTTCTACTTACATTGTCTCTGTCCAAACATTCTGTAGGAATGAAGCGGCCATAGGTTAGGATACTCCACTGTGGAGAATCTACGATAAGCGATGGTCCAGGACTATGTTCTGTCTCTTCCTGGGTGATCTTTAGCAAAAACAAAACTTTTACAAATGGTTAGTAGCAAAAATGCAATCTCTATCAGCAGACTTTCATCTCTCTGATACTTGATGATTGCATTCAACTTACTTAAAATATTGGTTACATTTCTACAGAATGGTGGACATTTCTTACCAGCCATAGGGGTCTGCATCTTGATACATGGACCTTCTATCTCGTCAACAACCCAAACCGATTCTTGATGAAGTGGAATTGTCTGGGCTGCAGAAAATTAAAAGAGAAATATTTTTTTTGTTAGTTCAAGTTTTTTTAATAGCCACACAACAGAAAAAAGTTATAAGATTAAATCCAAAGATACATTTCTACTTACATTGTCTGTGTCCAAATTTTCTGTAAGAATGAAGCGGCCATAGGCTAGGATTTTCAATTATGGAGATTCTACGATAAGCGATTATCCACGACTGTGATGTCTCCTCTTATGTGATCTTTTAGGTAAAACAAAACTTTGGAAAATGGTTAGTAGTAAAAATGCAATCTCTATCAGCAAACTTTCATTTCTGATACTTGATGATTGCATTCAACTTACTTAAAAGATTGGTTACATTTTTACAGAATGGTGGACATTTCTTACCAGCCATAGGGGTCTGCATCTTGATACTTGGACCTTCTCTCTCGTCAACAGCTCAAACCGACACTTGATGAAGTGGACTTGTCTGGGCTGCAGAAAATAAAAGAGAAATATTTTGTTAATTCAAGTTTTTTAATAGCCACACAACAGAAAAAAGAAATAATATTAAATGCAAAGATACATTTCTACTTACTTTGTCTGTGTCCAAACTTTCTGTAAGAATGAAGCAGCCATAGGTTAGAATATTCAATGATGGAGATTCTACGATAAGCGATGGTCCACGACTGTGATGTCTCCTCTTATGTGATCTTTAGGTAAAACAAAACTTTGGAAAATGGTTAGTAGTAAAAATGCAATCTCTATTAGAAGACTTTCATCTCTCTGATACATGATGATTGCATTCAACTTACTTAAAAGATTGGTTACATTTTTACAGAATGGTGGACATTTCTTACCAGCCATAGTATTGCCCTTTTGATACTTGGACCTTCTATCTTGCCGACAGCTAAAATCGATACTTGATGAAGTGGACTTGTCTGGGCTGCAAAAAGTAATAGAGAGAAGTTTTGTTAGTTTAAGTTTTTTAATAGCCACACAGCTGAAAAAAAGTACTATGATTAAAAGGAAAAATACATTTCTACTTACTTTGTCTCTGTCCAAACATTCTGTAGGAATGAAGCGGCCATAGGTTAGGATCCTCCGCTGTGGAGAATCTATGATAAGTGATGGTCCAGGACTGTGTTCTGTCTCTTCCTGGGTGATCTTTAGCTAAAACAAAACTTTTACAAGTGGTTAGTAGCAAAAATGCAATCTCTATCAGAAGACTTTCATCTCTCTAATACTTGATGATTGCATTCAACTTACTTAAAAGATTGGTTACATTTTTACAGAATGGTGGACATTTCTTACCAGCCATAGGGGTCTGCATCTTGATACTTGGACCTTCTATCTTGTCAACAGCTCAAATCGACACTTGATGAAGTGGACTTGTCTGGGCTGCAGAAAATAAAAGAAAGATATTTTGTTAGTTCAAGTTTTTTAATAGCCACACAACAGAAAAAAGTAATAAGATTAAATTCAAAAATACAATTCTACTTACATTGTCTCTGTACAAACATTCTGTAGGAATGAAGCGGCCATAGGTTAGGATCCTCCGCTGTGGAGAATCTACGATAAGCGATGGTCCAGGACTGTGTTCTGTCTCTTCCTTGGTGATCTTTAGCAAAAAAAAAACTTTTACAAATGGTTAGTAGTAATGCAATCTCAATCAACAGACTTTCATCTCTCTGATACTTGATGATTGCATTCAAGTTACTTAAAAGATTGGTTACAATTTTACAGAATAGTTGACATTTCTTACCAGCCATAAGGTCAGCCTTGTGATACCTAGACCTTCTAGTTCGTCAACAGATCAAATCGGTACTTGATGAAGTGGA
>CM033649.1:37141909-37243476 GCA_019512145.1 Engystomops pustulosus
CGCTCTGTTTGGGCTGCAAAAAGTATAGAGAGAAGTTTTGTTAGTTTAACTTGTTTAATGCACCCCGCTGAAAAAGTACTATATGATGAAATGCAACAGATACCTTTCTACGTACTGTGTCAGTGTCCAAATTTCTGGAGAATAGCGGCCATAGGAGGTAGGATCTTCATGATGGAGATTCTAAGATAAGCGATGGTCCGGACATGTTCTGTCTCTTCTTGAATGATCTTTAGCAAAAAACAAAATTTTACAAGTGGTTAGTAGCAAAAATGCAATCTCAATCAGAGACTTTCATCTCTCTGATACTTGATGATTGCTTCAGCTACTTAAAAGATTGGTTACATTTTTACAGAATGTGGACATTTCTCACAGCCATAGGGGTCTGCATCTTAATTCTAGGACCTTCTATCTAGTCAACACTCAACCGACTCTGATGAAGTGGACTTGTCTGGGCTGCAGAAAATAAAAGAGAAATATTTGTTAGTTACAAGTTTTTAATAGCCACAACAGAAAAAAAAGTAATAAGATCAATGGCAAAGATACATTTCTACTTACTTTGGTCTGTGTCCAAATTTTCTGTAAGAATGAAGCGGCCATAGGTAGGATCTTCAATGATGGAGATTCCGATAAGCGATGGTCCACGACTGTGATGTCTCCTCTTTGGTGATCTTTGGTAACAAAACTTTGGAAATGGTTAGTAGTAAAATGCAATCTCTATCAGCAAACTTTCATTTCGATACTTGATGATTGCATTCAACTTACTTAAAAAGATGGTTACATTTTTACAGAATGGGGACATTTCTTACAGCCATAGGGGTCTGCATCTGATACTTGGACTTCTATCTCTGTCAACAGCTCAAATCGACACTGATGAAGTGGACTTGTCTGGGCTGCAGAAAATAAAAGAGGAAATATTTTGGTAATTCATGTTTTTTAATGCCCACAACAGAAAAAAAGTATAAGATTAAAATGCAAAGATACATTTCTAACTACTTGTCTCTGTCAACAACTTTCTGTAGAATGAAGCAGCCATAGGTAGATCTTCATGTTGTGAGATCTACGATAAGCGATGGTCCAGACCGTGATGTTTTCTTGTGTGATCTTTCAGGTAAACTAACTTTGGAAAATGGTTTACTAGCAATGCAATCTCATCAGCAGAATTTCATCTCTCGATACTTGATGATTGCATTCAACTTACTAAAAGATTGGTTACATTTTACAGAATGGTGGACATATTTACCAGCCACATAGGGGTGCATCTGATACTTGACCTTCTACTGTCAACAGCTCAAATCGCACTGATGAAGTGGACTTGTCTGGGCTGCAGAAAATAAAAGAGAAATATTTGTTAATTCAAGTTTTTAATAGCAACACAAACTGAAAAAAGTAATAAGATTAATGCAAGATACATTACTACTTTACTTTGTCTCTGTCCAACATTTCTGTAAGAATGAAGCGCCATAGGTTAGGATATTCATGTTGAGAGATATACGATAAGGATGGTCCAGGACGTGTGTCTCTTCTTGTGTGTGATTCTTAGGTAAAACAAAACTTGGAAAATGGTAGTAGTAAAACATGCAATCTCTATTAGAAGACTTTCATCCTCTCTGATACTGTGATTGCATTAACTTACTAAAAGATTGTACATTTTTACAGAATGGGGACATTTTCTTACAGCATAGGGTCTGCATCTTAATTCTAGGACCTTCTTTCGGACAACACCAGCTCAAATCGTGACTTGATGAAGTGGACTTGTCTGGGCTACAAAAGTAATGAGAAAAGTTTTGTTAGTTTATGTTTTTTAATAGCCACACAGCCAAAAAAGTACTATGATTAAACAAGACTACATTTCTACTACTTTGTCGTGTCAAACATTTCTGTAGAATGAAGCGGCCATAGGTTAGGATCTTCAATGT
The DNA here is from genome assembly GCA_019512145.1 of Engystomops pustulosus. NCBI lineage: Eukaryota > Metazoa > Chordata > Amphibia > Anura > Leptodactylidae > Engystomops > Engystomops pustulosus. Next base: position 37,143,826 of record CM033649.1, read on the forward strand.
GGAGATTCTACGATAAGCGATGGTCCAGGACTATGTTCTCTCTTCTTGGTGATCTTATCAAAAAAAAATTTTAAAATGGTTAGTAGCAAAATGCAATCTCAATCAGAGTTTCATCTCTCTGATATTGATGATGCATTCAACTTACTTAAAAGATTGGTTACATTTTTACAGAATGGTGGACATTTCTTACCAGCCATAGGGGTCTGCATCTTGATACTTGGACCTTCTCTTGTCAAACAGCTCAAACGACACTTGATGAAGTGGATTGTCTGGGCTGCAGAAAATAAAAGAGAATATTTTGTTTAGTTCAGTTTTTTTAATAGCCACAACAGAAAAAGTATAAGATAATGCAAAGAAAATTTTACTTACTTTGTCTGTGTCCAAACTTTCTGTAAGAATGAACGCCATAGGTAGGATATTCAATGATGGAGATCTACGATAAGCGATGGTCCAGACTGTGATGTTCCTCTCTTTGTGATCTTAGGTAAAACAAAACTTGAAAATGGTTAGTAGTAAAATGCAATCTCAATCAGCAGACTTTCATTCTCTGATACTTGATGATTGCATTCACTACTTAAAGATTGGTTACATTTTACAGAATGTGTGGACATTCTTACACAGCCATAGGGTCTGCATCTTGACTTGGACCTTCTCTCTCGTAACACGCTCAAAACCGACTACTTGATGAAGTGGACTTGTCTGGCTTGCAGAAAAATAAAGAGAAAGTTTTGTATTCAGTTTTTAATAGCCACACAACTGAAAAAAGTAATAAGATTAAATGCAAAGATACATTTCTACTTACTTTGTTCTGTCCAAATTCTGTAGAATGAAGCGGCCATAGTTAGGATCTCCACTGGGAGGATCTACGATAAGCGATGGTCCAGACTATGTTTGTTCTCTTCTGGTGATCTTTAGCAAAAAAAACTTTACAAATGGTAGTAGCAAAATCAATCTCTATCAGCAGACTTCATCTTCTGATACTTGATGATTGCATTCAATTACTTAAAAGATTGGTTACATTTACAGAATGGTGGACATTTTACCAGCCATAGGGTTGCATCTTGATACTTGGACCTTCTCTCTCGTCAAACGCTCAGAAACTTGATGAAGTGGATTGTCTGGGCTGCAGAAATAAAAGAGAAATATTTTGGATTCAAGTTTTTAATAGCCACACCAACAAAACAAAGTAATAAGATTAATGCAAAGATACATTACTACTTACTTTGTCGCTGTCCAAACTTCTGTAAGAATGAAGAGCATAGCGTTAGAATATCTCATGATGGAGATTCTAAATAAGCGATGGTCCACGACTGTGATGTCTCTTTCTTGTGTGATCTTTAGGTAAAACAAAACTTTGGAAAATTGTTAGTAGAAAATGCAATCTCTATTAGAAGAACTTTCATCTCTCGATACTATGATGATTGCATTCAACTTACTTAAAAGATTGGTTACATTTTTACAGAATGGTGGACATTTCTTACCAGCCATAGGGGTCTGCATCTTATTAGGACCTTCTATCGACAAAAGCTCAAATCGTGACTTGATGAAGTGACTTGTCTGGGCTACAAAAATAATAGAGAAAGTTTTTGTTAGTTTTGTTTTTTAATAGCCACAAGCCAAAAAAAGACTATGATAAAGCAAGATACATTTCTACTTTAATTGTTTGTCCAAACTTCTGTAAGAATGAAGCGGCCATAGGATAGTATTCAAGAGGGAGATTCTACATAAGCGATGGTCCAGGACTGTTGTCTCTCCTGGGTGATCTTTACAAAAAAAACTTTTACAATGGTTAGTAGAAAAAATGCATCTCAATCAGAGGACTTCATCTCTCTGATACTGAGATTGCATTCAACTTACTTAAAAGATTGGTTACATTTTTACAGAATGGTGGACATTTTTACCAGCCATAGGGGTCTGCATTGCTACTTGGACCTTCTATCTTGTCCAACAGCTCAAATTGCACTTGATGAAAGTGGACTTGTCTGGGCTGCAGAAAATAAAGAGAAATAGTTTTGTTAGTTCATGATTTTTTAATAGCACACAGAGAAAAAAGTTAAGATTAAATGCAACAGTACATTTCTAATTTACTTTGTCTGTGTCCAAATTTTCTGGAAGAATAAGGGCATAGGTAGGATATTCAATGATGGAGATTCTACGATAAGCGATGGTCCAGACGTGTGTCTCTCTTTACTGTCTATTTAGGTCAAAACAAAACTTAAAATGGTTAGTAGAAAATGCAATCTCATCCACAATTTCATCTCTCTGATACTGATGATTGCATTCAACTTACTAAAGATTGGTTACATTTTTACAGAATGGTGGACTTCTTACCAGCCATAGGGTCTGCATCTTAATTGTCCTTCTATTTGTCAACGCTCAAACGACACTTGATGAGTGATTGTCTGGGCTAGCAAATAAAAGAGAAATATTTTGTTATTCAAGTTTTTTTAATAGCACACAAAGAAAAAGAAAGAATATGAAATTAGCAAAGATACATTCTAACTTACTGTCTCTGTCCAAACTTTCTGTAAGAATGAAGCGCCATAGGTTAGGATATTCATGTGGAGATCTACGATAAGCGATGGTCACGACTGTTATGTCTCTTGTGTGATTTTTAGGTAAAAACTAAAACTTGAAAATGGTTTAGTACAAAAATGCAATCTCATCAGACAGACTTTATCTTCTAACTGATGATTGCATTCAATTACTTAAAAGTTGGTTACATTTTTACAGAAGGTGGACATTTCTTACCAGCCGTAGGGGTCTGCATCTTGATACTGGACCTTCTATCTCGCTCAACAAGAAAATCGCTACTTGATGAAGTGACTTGTCTGGCTGCAGAAAATAAAAATAGAGGTTTGTTTAGTAAGTTTTTTTATATCCACAACCAACAGAAAAAGAAATAAGATAAATGCAAAGATACATTTTACTTACTGTTCTTTGTCCAAATTTTCTGTAAGAATGAAGCAGCGCCATAGGTAGGATCTTCAATATGAGATTCTACGATAAGCGATGGTCCACGACTGTGATGTCTCTTTTGTGTGATCTTAGGTAAAAAAAAACTTTGGAAAATGGTTAGTAGTAAAAATGCAATCTATATAGAAGACTTTCATTCTCTGATACTTGATGATTGCATTCAACTTACTTAAAATGGGTTACGTTCTTTTACAGAATGGTGGACATTCTTACCAGCCAAGGTCATGCTCTTGGTCTTGGACCTTATATTCGTCAAAGAGTCTAAAATCGATACTTGAGAAGCCGCTCGTTGGGTCAAAGGGTAAAAGAGAGAAGTTTTGTTAGTTTAAGTTGTTTATAGCCCCACAGCTGAAAAAGTACTATGATGAAATGCAAAGATCACTTTATACTTTGTCTGTGTCCAAATTTCTGTAAGAATGAAGCAGCCAAGGATAGGTCTTTCTCATGATGGAGATTCTAACATAAGCGATGGTTCCACGACATGTTCGTCTCTTCTGAATGATCTTAGCAAAACAAAAACTTTCTACAAGGGTTTAGTAGCAAAAAGCAATCTCAATCAGTAGACTTCATCTCCCGTACTTGATGATTGCATTCAACTTACTTAAAAGATTGGTTACCTTTACAGAATGGTGGACCATTTCTTACAGCCATAGGGGTCTGCATCTTGATACTTGACTTCTATCTAGTTTGCAACAACTCAAACGACTCTGATGAGTGCTTGTTGGGGCTGCAGAAAATAAAAGAGAATATTTTGTTATTTCAAGTTTTAATAGCCACCAACGAAAAAAGTTTACAGATCAAATGCAAAACGATACTTTACTCGTGTCGGTCAGTGTCCAATTTTCTGTAAGAATGAAGCAGCCATGAGTTAGAGTTCAATGAGGGAGATTCTTGATAAGCGATGGTCCACGACTGTGATGTTCGTCTGTTGTGATCTTTAGATAAAACAAAACTTTGGAAAATAAGTGTTAGTAGTAAAATGCAATCTTCATCAGCCAAACTTCATCTTCTCGATACTTAGATTGCATTAAACGTACTGAAAGATTGGTTCTATTTTTACAATGGTGGACATTGTAACAGATATAAGGTCGCCTCTTGATACGGACCTCTTTATCGTCGACTCGTAAAATCGATACTTGAGGAAGCGATACTGTTTGGGATGCAAAAAATTATGAAAGTGTTAGTTAAGTTTTTTAATAGCCCACACACATAAAAAAGTATATGATAATATCAGCAAAATACATTTCTACTTACTTTGGTCTCGTGTCCCAAACATTTCTGTAGAGAATGAAGCGCCATAGGTGAGGATCTGCAATGTGGAGATCTACGATAGTGATGGTCCAGGGACTGTTTTGTCCCTCTTTCGTGATCTTTAGGCAAACAAAACTTTGACAAATGGTTAGTAGTAAATGCAATCTCATCAACAAACTTTCATTCTGAGTACTTGATGAATTGCATTCAACTTACTTACAAGATTGGTACCATTGTTTACACGAATGGTGGGACATTTCTCTTACCAGCCTCATAGGGGTAGGCATCTGATAATTGGACATTCTTCTTGTCAGCAGCTAAATCGACTACTTGATTAAGTGGACTTGTCTGCGCTGCAGAAATAAAAGAGAAATATTTGTTAGATTCAATGTTTTTTAACATAGCAAAACAGAAAAAAGTTAATAAGATAAATCAAAGATACAAGTTCTACTTCTTTGTCTTGTCCAAGAGGAAACTTTTTTGGTAAGAATAAGCAGCATAGGTGTAGGTGGGACGTCATGATGTTGGATTCTACGATTAAGTCGATGGTCCCGGACTGTGATGTCTCTTCTGTGTTTCTTCAGGTAAACATAAACTTTGGAAAAATGGTTTTATACAATGCAATCTTACTCAGAGACCACTTCATCTCTCTGTACATTGAAGCATTCAACTTACTTAAAAGATTGGTAACATTTGTTACAGATGGGGACAGTTCTTACAAGCCGTAGGGGTCTGCTACTTACTTCTAGACCTTTCTCTTCGAACACAGCTCAACTCGTGACTGATGAAGTGGACTTTGGTATGGCACAAAAAAAGAATAGAGAAATGTTTTGTTAGGTTTATGTATTTCAATAGCACACAGCCTTAAAAAGTACTTGATTAAAGCAAAGATCTTTTATATTTGTCTCTGGTCCAAAAAATTTCTGTAGGATGAAGCGGCCACTAGGGTAGGGATACTCCGCGTGGAGCGCACAAAAAGAATAGAGAAAGTTTGTTAGTTTATGTTTTTAATAGCCACACAGACACAAAAAGTACTATATTAAAGCAAAGATCATTTCTCTACTTTGTCTCTGGTCCAAACATCCGTAGGAATGAACGCGGCCATATTAGGATACTCCGCCTTGAATGATCCTTAGCAAAAACAAAACTTTTACAAATGGTTAGTAGTAAAAATGCAATCTCTATCAGCAAACTTTCACTTCTGATACTTGATGATTGCATTCAACTTACTTAAAAGATTGGTTACAATTTTACAGAACAGTTGATTTTTCTTACCAGCCATAGGGGTCTGCATCTTGATACCTGGACCTTCTATCTCGTCAACAGATCAAATCGGTACTTGATGAAGTTGACTTGTCTGGGCTGCAGAAAATAAAATAGAGAGGTTTTGTTAGTTTAAGTTTTTTAATAGCCACACAAGCGTTCTAAAAATCAAGAAGCTAGTTCCCTATTTTGAGCGGAGCTTTGTACTCGTCTAAGTAATGATGGGTTGGGTGTGTGGTCCAAGTCCCTTTCTTCTAACTATTTTGTTTATATCTAGAGTAGTTGATATTCTATCCCTCTTTAACTTAGTGGCAAGAGATTCTCTTCTCCCCTGAAGACTGTTTTATGGGCTTCCCATAGAATGGGGACAGAGGGGCTGAGGGTGGTGTTTTCCTGAAGTAGTTAGTAAGGACCGTCCGTAAGGATTCCTTGGAGAGCGGGAGGTGATGCAGCGTTTCGTTTAGTCGCCAGTGGGGATCTAATAGGAGTGTCCTCGACTTGTAAATCTAATTGGACCGGCGCGTGGTCCTACCACGTTATATGACCTATCGTAGATTGCCCCAAAGCACGCAACCTGTGTAGTTCCACAAAAAATATTCATTCGTTTATGTGTTCTATAGGTGAAGAGTATAAGTGAACTCTCTCAGCTGTTGTTTTATTCACCCGCCCAGGTCATATAATGATTTTCGGTTTAGGCGGTCTGGGGCCTAAGCTAAGACCTTCGCTGTCGGGGAATTGGGCGAGGGTGAGTGATGCGGTCTACCCATGCTCTGAGACGTGGCATTAAATTCCCCTCCTATATCAAAAGTTCATTGTGAGATGGGGACAATTTGAAGGACCTGTTAAGTAACGGGGTTTCGTGAATTAGGGGCATATATATGACCATAGCATCATATGAACCCATAATAGAGCCTTTGAGTATCTATACGGCCCTCTGGTCATATTCTACCTCAGCTAGCTGAATGGGCAGTGGCGGGATATGAGGAGAGCTACTCCGCGTTTTCGTCGGGCGTTTGCTAGGAAGGATGTGGTACCAGTTTTTGGCAAAGTGAAAATGACCCTGTCGCTTGTGTAATGGTCTCCTGAGGAATGCAATGTCTGCTTTAGCTTGCCGTATTTCCTTCAGTGCAAGCATTCTTTTAACATCAGAGTTAAACCTTTCGTATTCAGTTACCACCATCTTAAACCATAGTCCCGATTCATTAACCATTTGTTCTATAGAGAAAATTTGTATTGCTGACAGAAACTCGGCCTGTGGGCCTCCCGGGGATCCCGGCCGCATACTGTTCCTGCCATATACTTAACATCTGCGGAGAGAAACTAGACAGAGATAAATGGGGTAAACCCTTAACAGTGTAAAACTCATAAACCAAAGAAACAGTAAAGACATCAGACAATTTGACATAGCGAGGATACCTATAACTGGTCTCGCCGTTAGCTTCCCTGGGTGGGAGGGGAAAAAAAGGGAAAATATACCATTTCTTCTCCAACAGGTGTCAGCTCCATAAACAAGAGCGAGGGGAACCCCAATCTGGAATACCTCTGTGGGGAAATAGGCACCTATTTACCATCATGCTTTCTAAGGTGAAATATAGGAGTCACAGCATGCCCATAGCTGCTATGTAGGTCCATGTTACATTGGACATGGGTTCGGTAGTAACTATATGCGCAACTCTTAGTTAGAGTACTGTTCCAGCCAGTCTATGGCTCAATAAAGGAGGAATGCAGATTGGGTAGGAAACAAGAGATTTTTCATGGAAGGGCAGAGAAGGACTGTCAGGTAACCGCAATACTCATCTTCTGGAAGAGGTCTGCGATCAGGAGCCAGGGCCTTTTGACGCTTCTTCGGTGGTCCAACCGGTTGCCAGGTGGGGAGGCAAGTCCGTAGGATCAAGCTTAACAGTATCACAGAAATTAAAGTTCCTATGGAAAGCGTATTGTAGCTGAGCGCCATCCTGTTCGTGCTGTTTAAACTAAGGGGAACCCCAACTGTAGGTTATAGCCTGGTCTCTCAGAAGCAAGCAGGGTCTTAGGGCTCGGCGCTGTTGCAGGAGTGATCCACGAGAGGGTCTTGTATAGTTGAGCGGGCCCCATAAAGGTCAACGCTTTCTTAAGTCTAGCTCTTTTCATGATTTCCTCCTTGAGGACAAAGTCGGATTGGCTATAACATCTCTGGTGAGGACGTGGGTTTTCGTGCGAATTGCTCTATGCGCTCGATCCGATCTTGATTAATGGTATCAACCGTCTGTCCAGGATCTTAGTTTAATAGTCTCTGCGGTTCCTTGGGTAACATCTGTCTCGCCTTGTTGTTCCGGAATCCTCAACCCTAATATTATGCCTCCGTCCTCGATTATCAAGGTCCTCACTTTACCCTCAAATCCCGGATGGTCTAGGCTTGTGTTGACCCTGGTGTTGTAGAGTCGTCCCTCCCGCTCTGGTCTTCATTGTGATCGTCCTCTACCCCAGCAACCCTGTGCGCCACTTGTTGTACATCTCTGTGAACTGCAGCGATTTCCTGTCGGCAGGTCTCTTAATTCATCGATCATTTTTCTCTACATCCTGCTGTAGGTAGTTTTGTGAATTAAAGCCAAGTGGATCGTGAATGGCGGGGATATTTGGAGGAATTGAGAATATGGTGTGGAGAAACCGAAGGGGTAATGTTAAATAAAGGGTCCCTATGATGGTTCCTGATTCATGTCGGGGATTTCAGCATAACCCCCACGAATCCAGACATATATTCTCCTTAGTGCCGCATCGTACTTCGTCCCCTTTAGGTTTCCCCTATCTATCACAGGGGATTCGTCAATTGTGATTGGGGATACGGGGAAGAGAAGATGAGAGATTAGAGTTTCCATGACCAGTGCAGGCATTCGGTCCTCAGCTCTTGATCCACATTTTTACCTGGCTTTGGAGGATTTAATAGGGGACTGGAGACCTCTGCTGGTCTGTTTGTATTGCAGCAGCTCTCCATGTGTTTCCTGCTGTATCCTAGTCCGACTCGTGGGACCACTGTAGGGCAGGTTAGTCTATGGGTCCGGAGTGGAGGACTTCTCTCTACTTGGGTCTCCTAGCTTGGGAACAGCAGGGGCTGCATGTCTTTGTCAGCATTTGTATCTGTGTCAGACTCGGTCGTGCGTGGCTTGGGGAGCGAGGGGAGGGGTCTCACTTCCCTGTCTGGAGGTGTCAGCGCCATCTGCTTTCCAGTCAGAGGCTCTGCGCCCGTTTTTTAAAGAAATCAGCCGCTTGCAGCGGCGGTGTTGGTCTTCGCCTCCGGCTCCTGGAGAGTCTGGCAATACGGTCCCCTCCGGTCCCCATCGGGAGGACAAGCTGGACCTGCTGTTTACAGCTAAATTAGCCCGGGGTAATCAGCGCTGACTTCTATGCGACTGCTCGCCTCGTCTTCGGTCACGCCCCCGGTAGTTTATTTTTTAATAGCACACACAGTCCAAAAATACTATGATGAAAGAAAGATACATTTCTACTTACTTTGTCTCTGTCCAAACCTTCTGTAGAATGAACGCCATAGGTATGATCTTCAATATGGAGATTCTACAATAAGCATGGTCCAGACTATGTTCTGTCTCTTCCGGTGATCTTTACAAACAAAACTTTTACAATGGTTGTAGCAAAAATGCAATCTCAATCGGAGACTTTCATCTCTCTGATACTTTATGATTGCATTCAACTACTTAAAAGATGGTTACATTTTTACAGAATGGTGGACATTTTCTTCACAAGCCAGGGTCTGCATCTGATACTTGGACCTTCTTCTTGTCAACAGCTCAAACGACACTTGATGAAGTGGACTTGTCTGGGCTGCAGAAAATAAAAGAGAATATTTTGTATTCAGTTTTTATATCCACAAACAGAAAAAAGTTAAGATTAAATGCAAAATACATTTCTACTTACTTTGTCTGTCCATATTTCTGTAAGAATGAAGCGCCATAGCTATGATCTCTTCATGATGGAGATTCTACGATAAGCGATGGTCCACGACTGTGATTTCTCCTCTTATGTGATCTTTAGGTAAAACAAAACTTGGGAAAATGGTTAGTAGTAAAAATGCAATCTCTATCAGCAAACTTTCATTTCTGATACTGATGATTGCATCAACTTACTTAAAAGATTGGTTACATTTTTACAGAATGGTGGACATTTCTTACCAGCCATAGGGGTCTCATCTTGATACTTGGACCTTCTCTCTCGTCAACAGCTCAAACCGAACTTGATGAAGTGACTTGTCTGGGCTGCAGAAATAAAAGAGAAATATTTGTAATTTCATGTTTTTTAATAGCCACACAACAGAAAAAAGTATAAGATTAAAGCAAAGATACATTTCTACTTACTGTCTCGTCCAAACATTCTGTGGAATGAAGCGGCAATAGGTTAGATCCCTCACTTGTTTGTTGGAATCTACTATATCGATGGTCCAGGACTATTGTTCTGTCTCTCTGGGGATCTTTAGTCAAAAAAACTTTTACAAATGGGTATTAGCAAAAATGCAATCTCTCACAGAAGACTTTCACTCTCTTGATACTTGATGATTGCATTCACTTACTTAAAAGATTGGTTACTTTTTACAGAAGTGGACTTTCTTACCAGCCAAGGGGTCTGCATCTGATCTTGGACCTCTCTCTCGTCAACAGCTCAAACCGACACTTGATGAAGTGGACTTGTCCTGGGCCAGAAAATAAAAGAGAATATTTGTTAATTCAGTTTTTTAATAGCCACACAACGAAAAAAAAAGTATATTAAATGCAAAGATACATTTACTTACTTTGTCTCTGTCCAATTCTGTAAGAATGAAGCGCCATAGGTAGGATTCAATGTGGATATTCTACGATAAGCGATGGTCCGACGTGATGTCTCTCTTTCTTGTGATTCTTTAGGTTAAAACAAACTTGAAATGTTATGAAAAAGTCAATCTCTATCAGAAGCTTCATCTCTCTTATACTTGATGATTGCATTCAACTTACTTAAAAGATTGTTACTTTTACGGAATGGTGGACATTTCTTACCAGCCGTAGGGTGCACTTATACTTGACCTTCTATTTGTCGACCGCTCAAAAATCGTACTTGATGAAGTGCTCCTGTTGGGCTCAAAAGTATAGAGAGAAGTTTTGTTAGTTTAATTGTTTAATACCACACAGCGAAAAAGTACTATGATAAACAAAGATACATTCTACTTCTTTGTCGTGTCAAATTTCTGTAGAATGAAGGGCCATAAGCTAGGATCTTCATGACTGGAATTCTACATAAGCGATGGTCCAGGACTGTCTTCTCTTCTTGTGATCTTTACAAAAAAAACTTTTACATGGTTAGTAGCAAAAATGCAATCTCAATCAGAGACTTTCATCTCTCTGATAACTTGTGATGCTTCAGCTACTTAAAAGATTGGTTACATTTTACGATGGTGGACATTTCTACCAGCCATAGGGGTCTGCATCTTGATACTTGGACCTTCTATCGTCAACACCCTCAAACCGACTTGATGAAGTGGACTTGTCTGGGCTGCAGAAAAAGAGAAATATTTGTTAGTTCAAGTTTTTTAATAGCCACACACAGAAAAAAGTTATAAGATTAAATGCAAAGATACATTTTTACTTACTTTGTCTGTGTCCAAATTTTCTGTAAGAATAAGCGGCCATAGGTTAGGATCCTTCAATGATGGAGATTCGGTAAGCGATGGTCCCGACTGTGATGTCTCCTCTTATGTGATCTTTAGGTAAAACAAAACTTTGGAAAATGTGTAGTAGTAAAATGCAATCTCTATCAGCAACTTTCATTTCTGATACTTGATGATTGCATTCAACTTACTTAAAATTGGTTACATTTTTACAGAATGGTGAACATTTCTTCCAGCCATAGGTCTGCATCTTGATACTTGGACCTTCTATCTGTCACCGCTCAAATCGAACTTGATTAAGTGACTTGTCTGGGCTGCAGAAAATAAAAGAGAAATATTTTGGTAATTCAGTTTTTTAATGCCCACAACAAAAAAAGTAATAAGATTAAATGCAAAGATACATTCTACTTACTTGTCTCTTCCAACTTTCTGTAAGAATGAAGCAGCCATAGGTTAGATGATATCAATGTTGGAGATTCTACGATAAGCGATGGTCCAGGACCGTGATGTCTCTTTTGTGTGATCTTCAGGTACAAACTAAACTTGGAAAATGGTTACTAGCAAAATGCAATCTCAATCAGCAGACTTCATCTCTCTGATACTTGATGATGCATTCAACTTACTTTAAAAGATTGGTACATTTTTACAGAATGGTGGACATTTCTTACCAGCATAGGGGGTCTGGCATCTGGATACTTGGACCTTCTATCTTGTCACAGCTCAAATCGCACTTGAGACGTGGACGTTGTCTGGGCTGCAGAAAATAAAAGAGAAATTTGTAAATTCAAGTTTTTAATAGCCCCACAACAGAAAAAGAAATAAATTAATGCAAAGAAATACTACTACTACTTTGTCTTTGTCCAAATTTTCTGTAAGAATGAAGCGCCATAGGTATGGATCTTCAACTATGGAGATTCTACGATAAGCGATGGTCCACGATCTGTGATGTCTCCTCTGATGTGATCTTTAGGTAAAACAAAACTCTTGGAAAATGGTTAGTAGTAAAACTCAATCTCTATCAGCAAACTTTCATTTCTTGATACTTGATTTGCATTCACTTACTTAAAAGAAATTGGTTACATTTTTACAGAATGGTGGATGTTTCTTACCAGGCCATAGGGGTCTGCATCTTATATTGACCTTCTATCTTGTCGACCGACTAAAATCGATATTGATGAAGTTGACTTGTCTGGCTGCAGAAATAAAAAGAAATATTTTGGTAATGTCATGTTTTTTAATACCACACAACAGAAAAGTAATAAGATTAAATGCAAATATAATTTCTACTTTAATTTTGTCCTGTGTCCAAACTTTCGTAAGAATGACAGCCTCATAGGTTAGATATTCAATGTGGAGATTCTACGATAGCGATGGTCCAGGACCGTGATGTTCTCTTCTTGTTGATCTTCAGTAAACTAAACTTTGGAAAATGGTTACTAGCTAAAATTGCAATCTCAATCAGCAGACTTTCATCTCTCTATAGACTTGATGATTGCTTCAACTTACTTAAAAGATTGGTTACATTTTTACAGAATGGTGGACATTTCTTACCAGCCATAGGGGTCTGCATCTTAATTCTAAGGACTTCTCTATCTCGACAAACACTCAAATCGTGACTTGATAAGTGGACCCGTCTGGGCTACAAGTAATAGAGAAATTTTTGTTAGTTTATGTTTTTATAGCACACAGCACAAAAGTACTATGATTAAAGCAACACATTTCTACTTCTTTGTCTGTGTCCAAACTTTCTGTAAGAAGGCAGCATAGATAGGATCTTCAACTGATGGATTCTACATAAGCGATGGTCCAGGACTATGTTTCTGTCTTCCTTGTGATCTTTACCAAAATAAAAATTTTACAAATGTTAGTAGCAAAAATGCAATCTCAATCAGCAGACTTCATCTCCTGATACTTGATATGCCTTCAACTTACTTAAAAGATTGGTTACCATTTTACAGAATGGTGGACATTTCTTACCAGCCATAGGGTCTGCATCTTGATACTTGGACCTTCTGTCTTGTCAACAGCTAAACCGACACTTGATGAAGTGGACTTGTCTGGGCTGCAGAAAATAAAAGAGATATTTTGTTAGTTCAAGTTTTTTTAATACCACACAACAGAAAAAAGTAATAAGATTCAATGCAAAGATACATTTCTACTTACTTTGTCTGTGCCAAATTTCTGTAAGAATGAACGGCCATAGGCTAGGATCTTCAATGATGGAGATTTACGATAAGCGATGGTCCACGACTGTGATGTCTCCTCTTATGTGATCTTTAGGTAAAACAAAACTTTGAAAATGGTTAGTTAGTAAAAATGCAATCTCTATCAGCAAACTTCATTTCTGATACTTGATGATTGCATTCAACTTACTTAAAAGATTGGTTACATTTTTACGAATGGTGGACATTTCGTACCAGCCATAGGGGTCTGCATTGGATACTGGAACCTCTCTCTCGTCAACAGCTCAAACCGACATCTTGATGAAGTGGACTTGTCTGGGCTGCAGAAAATAAAGAGAATATTTTTGGTAATTCATGTTTTTATAGCCACACAACAGAAAAAGTAACTAAGATTAAATGCAAAGATACATTTCTACTTACTTTGTCTCTGTCCAAACTTGTAGAATGAAGCAGCCATAGGTTAGGATATTCAATTTGGAGATTCTACATAAGCGATGGTCCAGGACCGTGATGTTCTTCTTGTGTGATCTCAGGTAAACTAAACTTTGGAAAATGTTAGTAGTAAAAATGCAATCTCTATTAGAAGACTTTATCTCTCTGATACATGATGATTGCATTCAACTTACGTTAAAAGATTGGTTACATTTTTACAGATGTGGGACATTTCTTACCAGCCATAGGGGTCTGCATCTGGATACTTGGACCTTCTATCTGTCAACAGCTCAAATCGACCTTGATGAAGTGGACTTGTCTGGGCTGCAGAAATAAAAGAGAAATATTTGTTAATTCAAGTTTTTTCAATAGCCACACAACAGAAAAAAGTAATAGATTAAATGCAAAGATACATTTCTACTACTTTGTCTGTTGTCCAAACTTTCTGTAAGAATGAAGCAGCCATAAGGTTAGAATATTCAATGATGGAGATTCTACGATAAGCGATGGTCCACGACTGTGATGTCTCTTCTTGTGTGATCTTTAGGTAAAACAAAACTTTGGAAAATGGTTAGTGTAAAAATGCAATCTCTATTAGAAGACTTTCATCTCTTGATAGCATGATGATTGCATTCAACTTACTTAAAAGATTGGTTACATTTTACAGAATGGTGGACATTTCTTACCAGCCGTAGGTGGTCTGCATCTTAATTCTAGGACCTTCTATCTCGACAACAGCTCAAATCGTGACTTGATGAAGTGGACCTGTCTGGGCTACAAAAAGTAATAGAGAAAAGTTTTGTTAGTTTATGTTTTTTAATAGCCACACAGCCAAATAAGTACTATGATTAAAAGCAAAGATACATTTCTACTTACTTTGTCAGTGTCCAAATTTTCTGTAAGAATGAAGTGGCCATAGGCTAGGATCTTCAATGATGGAGATTCTACGATAAGCGATGGTCCAGGACTGTGTTCTGTCTCTTCTTGAATGATCTTTAGCAAAAACAAAACTTTTACAAGTGGTTAGTAGCAAAAATGCAATCTCAATCAGTAACTTTCATCTCTCTGATACTGATGATTCATTCATGTACTTAAAGATTGGTGTACATTTTTACAGAATGGTGGGCATTTCTCACCAGCCATAGGGTCTGCATCTTAATTCTAGGACTTCTATCTAGTCAACAACTCAAATCGACACTTGATGAAGTGGACTTGTCTGGGCTGCAAAATAAAAGAGAAATATTTTGTTAATTCAAGTTTTTTAATAGCCACACAACAAAAAAAGTATAAGATTCATGCAAAGATACATTTCTACTTACTTTGTCTGTGTCCAAATTTTCTGTAAGAATGACGGCCATAGCTAGGATCTCAATGATGGAGATCTACGATTAAGCGATGGTCCACGACTGTGATGTCTCCTCTTATGTGATCTTAGGTAAAACAAAACTTTGGAAAATGGTTTAGTAGTAAAATGCAATCTCTATCACAACTTTCATTTCTGATACTTGATGATTGCATTCGCTTACTTAAAAGATTGGTTACATTTTTACAGAATGGTGGAACATTTCTTACCAGCCATAGGGGTTCGCATCTTAATTCTAGGACCTTCTATCTCGACAACGCTCAAATCGTGACTTGATGAAGTGGACCTGCTGGGCTACAAAAAGTAATAGAGAAAAGTTTGTTAGTTATGTTTTTTATAGCCACACAGCCAAAGGTACTATGATTAAAAGCAAAGATACATTTCTACTACTTTGTCAGTGTGCCAAATTTCTGTAAGAATGAAGTGGCCATAGGTAGGATCTTCAATGATGGATTCTACGATAAGCGATGGTCCAGGACTGTGTTCTGTCTCTTCTTGAATATCTTAGCAAAAACCAAACTTTTACAAGTGGTTAGTAGCAAAAATGCAATCTCAACTCAGTAGACTTCATCTCTCTGATACTTGATGATTGCTTCAGCGTACTTAAAAGATTGGTTACATTTTACAGAATGGTGGACATTTCTCACCACCATAGGGGTCTGCATCTTAATCTAGGACCTTCTATCTATCAACAACCAAACCGACCTTGATGAAGTGGACTTGTCTGGGCTGCACAAAATAAAGAGAATATTTTGTTAGTTCAAGTTTTTTAATGCCCACAACAGAAAAAAGTTATAAGATTCAATGCAAAGATACATTTCTACTTACTTTGTCTGTGTCCAAATTTTCTGTAAGAATGAAGCGGCCATAGGCTAGGATCTCTCATGATGGAGATTCTACGATAAGCGGATGGTCACGACTGTGGTGTTCCTCTATGTGATCTTAGGTAAAACAAAACTTTGGAAATGGTTAGTAGTAAAATGCAATCTCTATCAGCAAACTTTCATTTCTGATACTTGATGATTGCATTCAACTTACTTAAAAGATTGGTTACATTTTTACAGAATGGTGGACATTTCTTACCAGCCATAGGGGTCTGCATCTTGATACTTGGACCTTCTATCTTGTCGACCGCTAAAATCGATACTTGATGAAGCGCTCCTGTTTGGGCTGCAAAAGTAATAGAGAAGTTTGTTAGTTTAACTGTTTAATACCCCACAGCTGAAAAAGTTACTATGATGAAATGCAAATCTTTCTACTTACTTTGTCAGTGTCCAAATTTTCTGTAAGAATTAAGCGGCCATAGGCTAGGATCTTCAATGATGGAGATTCTACGATAAGCGATGGTCCAGGACTATGTTCTGTCTCTTCTGAATGACTTTAGCAAAAACAAAACTTTACAGTGGTTAGTAGCAAAAATGCAATCTCAATCAGTAGACTTTCATCTCTCTGATACTTGATGATTGCTTCAGCGTACTTAAAGATTGGTTACATTTTTACAGATGGTGGACATTTCTCACCAGCCAAGGGGTCTGCCATCTTAATTCTAGGACCTTCTATCTAGTCAACAACTCAACGACTCTTGATGAAGTGGACTTGTCGGTGACTGCAGAAATAAAGAGAAATATTTTGTTATTCAAGTTTTTTAATAGCCACACAACAAAAAAAGTAATAATATATAGCAAAGATACATTTCTACTTACTTTGTCTGTGTCCAAATTTCTGTAAGAATGAAGCGGCCATAGGCTGGAGGATCTTCAATGATGGAGATTCTCGATAGCGATGGTCCACGACTGTAGTGTCCCTCTTATGTGATCTTAGGTTAACAAAACTTTGAAAATGGTTAGTAGTAAAAATGCAATCTCTATCAGACAAACTTTCATTCTGATACTTGATGATTGCATTCAACTTACTTAAAGATTGGTTACATTTTACAGAATGTGGGACATTTCTTACCAGCCATAGGGGTCGCATCTGGATACTTGGACCTTCTCTCTCGTCACAGCTCAAACCGACACTTGATGAAGTGGACTGTCTGGGTCTGCAGAAAATAAAAGAGAAATATTTTGGTAATTCATGTTTTTTAATAGCCCACACAACAGAAAAAAGTAATAAGATTAAATGCAAAGATACATTTCTACTTCTTTGTCTCTGTCCAAAACTTTCTGTAAGAATGAAGCAGCCATAGGTTAGGACTTCATATGTTGAGATTCTACGATAACGATGGTCCAGGACCGTGATGTTCTTCTTGTGTTATCTTCAGGTAAAACTAAACTTTGGAAAATGGTTTACAGAAATGCAATCTCATCAAGCAGACTTTCATCTCTCTGATACTTGATGATTGCATTCAACTTACTTAAAAGATTGGTTACATTTTACAGAATGGTGGACATTTCTTCCAGCCATAGGGTGTCTGCATCTGGATACTTGGACCTTCTATCTTGTCAACAGCTCAAATCGACACTTGATGAAGTGGACTTGTCTGGGCTGCAAAAATAAAAGAGAAATATTTTGTTAATTCAAGTTTTTTAATAGCCACACAACAGAAAAAGTAATAAGATTCAATGCAAAGATCATTACTACTACTTTGTCTTGTCCCAACTTCTGAAGAATGAAGCAGCCATAGGTTAGGATATCAATGGTGAGATTCTACGATAAGCGATGGTTCAGGACGTGATGTCTCTTCTTGTGTTGATCTTCAGGTAAAACAAAACTTGGAAAATGGTTAGTAGTAAAAATGCAATCTCTATTAGAAACTTTCATCTCTCTGATACATGATGATTGCATTCAACTTACTTAAAAGATTGGTTACATTTTTACAGAATGGTGGACATTTCTTACCAGTTAGGGGTCTGCATCTTAATTCTAGGACCTTCTATCTCGAACAACCATCTCAAATCGTGACTTGATGAAGTGGACCTGTCTGGGCTACAAAAAATAGCAGAGAAAAGTTTTTTGTTAGTATGTTTTTTAATACCCACAGCCAAAAAAGACTATGATTAAAAGCAAAGACACATTTCTACTTACTTTCTGTGTCACAACTTTCTGTAAGAATGAAGCAGCCATAGGCTAGGATCTTCAATGAGGAGATTCTACAATAAGCGATGGTCCGGACTATGTTCTTTCTCTCCTTGGTGATCTTACCAAAATAAAAATTTTACAAATGGTTTAGTAGCAAAAGAATCAATCTCATCAGCAGACGTTCATCTCTCTGATACTTGATGATTCATTCAACTTACTTAAAAGATTGGTTACATTTTACAGAATGGTGACATTTCTTCCAGCCATAGGGGTCTGCATCTTGATACTTGGACCTTCTTCTGTCAACACTCAACCGACACTTGATGAGTGGACTGTCTGGCTGCAGAAAATAAAAGAGAAATATTTTGTTAGTTCAAGTTTTTTAATAGCCACACAACAAAAAAGTTATAAGTTCAATGCAAAGATACATTCTTACTTACTTGTTGTCCAAACTTTCTGTAAGAATGAAGCGGCCATAGGCTAAGATCTCAATGATGGAGATTCTACGATAAGCGATGGTCCACGACTGTGATGTCTCCTCTTATGTGATCTTTAGGTAAAACAAAACTTTGGAAATGGTTAGTGAGTAAAAATGCAATCTCAATCAGCAGACTTTCATTTCTGATACTTGATGATTGCATCACTCACTTAAAAGATTGGTTACATTTTTAAGAATGGTGACTTTCTTACCAGCCATAGGGGTCTGCATCTTGATACTTGGACCTTCTCTCTCGTCAACAGCTCAACCGACACTTGATGAAGTGGACTTGTCTGGGCTGCAGAAAATTAAAAGAGAAATATTTTGGTAATTCATGTTTTTTAATAGCCACCCAACAGAAAAAAGTAATAAGATTAAAACAAGATACATTTCTACTTACTTTGTCTCAGTCCAAACATTCTGTAGGAATGAAGCGCCATAGTTAGGATCCTCCACTGTGGAGAATCTACGATAAGCGATGGGCCAGGACTATGTTCTGTCTCTTCCTGGGTGATCTTTAGCAAAAATAAAACTTGTACAATGGTAGTCAAAAATGCAATCTCTATCTGAAGACTTCATCTCTCTGATACTTGATGATTGCATTCAACTTACTTAAAGATTGGTTGACATTTTTACAGAATGGTGGACATTTCTTACCAGCCATAGGTCTTCCTCTGATACTTGGACCTTCTCTCTCGTCAACATCTCAAACCGACACTTATGAAGTGGACTTGTCTGGGCTGCAGAAGATAAAAGAAATATTTGTTAATTCAAGTTTTTAATAGCCAACAACAGAAAAGTAATAAGATTAATGCAAAGATACATTACTACTACTTTGTCTGTGTCCAAACTTTCTGTAAGAGAATGAAGCAGCTTAGCTTAGAATATTCAATGATGGAGATTCTACAATAGCGTGGTCCACGACTGTGATGTCTCTCTTGTGGATCTTTAGGTAAACAAACTTGGAAATGATTAGTAGTAAAAATGCAATCTCTATTAGAAGACTTTCATCTCTCGATACTTGATGATTGCATTCAACTTACTTAAAAGATTGGTTCATTTTTTACAGAATGGTGGACATTTCTACCAGCGAGGGGTCGCATCTTAATTACTAGGACCTTCTATCTCGACAACAGCTCAAATCGGGACTTGATGAAGTTGACTGTCTGGGCTACAAAAAGTAATGAGAAAAGTTTTGTTAGTTTATGTTTTTTAATAGCCACACAGCCAAAAAAGTACTATGATTAAAAGCAAAGACACATTTCTACTTACTTTGTCTGTGTCAAACTTTCTGTAAGAATGAAGCGGCCATAGGATAGGATCTTCAATGAGGAGATTCTACATAAGCGATGTCCAGGACTATGTTGCGTCCTTCCTGGGTGATCTTTACCAAAATAAAAACTTTTACAAATGGTTAGTAGCAAAATGCAATCTCAATCAGCAACCTTCATCTCTCTGATACTTGATGATTGCATTCAACTACTTAAAAGATTGGTTACATTTTTACGAATGGTGGACATTTCTTACCAGCCATAGGGTCTGCATCGATACTTGGACCTTCATCTTGTCAACAGCTCAAATTGACACTTGATGAAAGTGGACTTGTCGGGCTGCAGAAATAAAAGAGAAATATTTTGTTAGTTCAGATTTTAATAGCCACACAAGAGAAAAAAGTTTATAGATTAAATGCAAAGATACATTTCTACTTACTTTGTCTGTGTCCAAATTTTCTGTAGAATGAAGCGGCCATAGGCTAGATCTTCAAGATGGAGATTCTACGATAAGCGATGGTCCGACTGTGATGTCTCTCTTATGTGATCTTTAGGTAAAACAAAACTTGGAAAATGGTTAGTAGTAAAATGCAATCTCATCAGCAAACTTTCATTTCTGATACTTGATGATTGCATTCAACTTACTTAAAAGATTGGTTACATTTTTACGAATGGTGGACTTTCTTACCAGCCATAGGGGTCTGCATCTTGATACTTGTACCTTCTATCTTGTCAACAGCTCAAACCGACACTTGTGAAGTGGATTGTCTGGGCTGCAAAAATACAAGAGAAATATTTTGTTATTCAAGTTTTTAATAGCCACACAACAGAAAAAGAAAATATTAAATGCAAAGATACATTTCTACATTACTTGTCTCTGTCCAAATTTCTGTAAGAATGAGCACCATAGGTTAGGATATTCAATTTGGAGATTCTACGTATAAGCGATGGTCCACGACTGTGATGTCTCTTCTTGTGTGATATCTTCAGGTAAAAACTAAACTTTGGAAAATGGTTAGTAGCAAAAATGCAATCTCAATCAAGCAGACTTTCATCTCTCTGATACTTGATGGTGCATTTCAACTACTTAAAAGATTGGTTACATTTTTACAGAATGGTGACATTTCTTACCAGCCGTAGGGGTCTGCATCTTGATACTGACCTTCTATCTCGTCAACAGATCAAATCGGTACTTGATGAAGTTGACTTGTCTGGGCTGCAGAAAATAAAATAGAGAGGTTTTGTTAGTTTAAGTTTTTTTAATATCCACACAACAGATAAAAGAAATAAGATTAAATGCAAAGATACATTTTTACTTACTTTGTCTTTGTCCAAACTTTCTGTAAGAATGAAGCAGCCATAGGATAGGATCTTCAATTATAGAGATTCTACAATAAGCGATGGTCCACGACTGTGATGTCTCTTTGTGTGATCTTTAGGTAAAAAAAAACTTTGGAAAATGGTTAGTAGTAAAAATGCAATCTCTATTAGAAGACTTTCATCTCTCTGAAACTTGATGATTGCATTCAACTTACTTAAAAGATTGGTTACATTTCTACAGAATGGTGGACATTTCTTACCAGCCAAAAGGTCAGCCTCTTGGTACTTGGACCTTCATCTGTCAACAGCAAAATCGATACTTGATGAAGCGCTCCTGTTTGGGCTTCAAAAGGGTAATAGAGAGAAGTTTTGATTAGTTTAAGTTTTTTATAGCCACACAGCTGAAAAAATTACTATGATGAAATGCAAGATACATTTCTACTTACTTTGTCTGTGTCCAAACTTTCTGTAAGAATGAAGCAGCCAGAGGATAGGATCTTCAATGATGGAGATTCTACAATAAGCGATGGTCCAGACTATGTTCTGTCTCTTCTTGAATGATTTTAGCAAAAACAAACTTTTACAATTGGTTAGTAGCAAAAATGCAATCTCAACAGTAGACTGTCATCTCTCCGATACTTGTGATTGCATTCACTTACTTAAAAGATTGGTTACATTTTTACAGAATGGGGACATTTCTTACCAGCCATAGGGGTCTGCATCTTGATACTGGACCTTCTATCTAGTCAACAACCAAACCGACTCTTGATGAAGTGGACTTGTCTGGTGCAGAAAAATAAAAGAGAATATTTTGTTAATTCAGGTTTTAAGCCACACAACAGAAAAAGTTATAAGATCAAATGCAAAGATACATTACTACTTTGTCTGTGTCCAAATTTTCTGTAAGAATGAAGCAGCCATAGGTGTAGATGTTCAATGATGGAGATTCTATGATAAGCGATGGTCCACGACTGTGATGTCTCTTCTTGTGTGTATCTTATATAAAACATAACTTGGAAAATGGTTAGTAGTAAAATGCAATCTCATCCGCAAACTTCATTTCTGATACTTGATGATTGCATTCAACTTACTGAAAAGATTGGTTTATTTTTACGAATGGTGGACATTCTTAACAGACTAAGGTCGCCTCTTGATACTGGACCTTCATCTGTCGACCGCCTAAAATCGTACTTGATAGCGTCTCCTGTTTGGGGCTGCAAAAATAATAGAGAGAAGTTTTGTTAGTTTAAGTTGTTTAATAGCCACACAGCTGAAAAAAATACTATGATGAAAAGCAGATACATTTCTACTTACTTTGTCTCTGTCCAACATTCTGTAGGAATGAAGCGGCCATAGGTTAGGATCCTCCCCTGTGGAGATCTAGATAAGTGATGGTCCAGGACTGTTTTCGTCTCTTCCTGGGTGATCTTTAGCAAAACAAAACTTTTACCAAATGTTAGTAGCAAAAATGCAATCTCAATCAGCAGACTTTCATCTCTCTGATACTGATGATGCATTCAACTTACTTAAAAGATTGGTTACATTTTTACAGAATGGTGGACATTTCTCACAGTCCTAGGGGTCTTCACTTGATACTTGGACCTTTCATCTTTGTCACAGCTCAATTGACACTTGATGAAGTGGACTTGTCTGGGCTGCAGAAATAAAAGAGAAATATTTTGTAGTTCAAGTTTTTTAATAGCACACAACAAAAAAAGTTATAAGATTAAATGCAAAGATACATTTCTACTTACTTTGTCTGTGTCCAAATTTTTTGTAAGAATGAGCACCATAGTTAGGATCTCACATGATGGAGATTCCGATAAGCGATGGTCCACGACTGTGATGTCCTCTTATGTGATCTTTTAGGTAAAACAAAACTTGGAAAATGGTTAGTAGTAAAAATGCAATCTCTATTGAAGACTTTCATCTCTCTGATACATGATGATGCATTCAACTTACTTAAAGATGGTTACATTTTTCAGAATGTGGACTTCTTACAGCCGTAGGGGTCTGCATCTTAATTCTAGGACCTTCTATCCTCGACAACAGCTCACATCGTGACTTGATGAAGTGGACTTGTCTGGCTACAAAAATATAGAGAAAGTTTTGTTAGTGTTTATGTTTTTTAATAGCCACACAGCCTAAAAAGTACTATGATTAAAGCAAAGATCATTTCTACTTACTTTGTCTCTGTCCAAACATTCTGTAGGAATGAGCGGCCATAGGTTAGGATACTCCGCTGTGGAGAATCTACGATAAGCGATGGTCCAGGACTGTGTTCTGCTTCTTCTTGGTGATCTTAGCAAAAACAAACTTTAAAATGGTTAGTAGTAATGCAATCTCATCAGCAGACTTTCATCTCTGTGATACTTGATATTGCATTCAACTTATTCAGATTGGTTACAATTTTACAGAACAGTTGATTTTCTTACCACGTCCATAGGTCTGCATCTTGATCCCTTGACACCTTCTATCTCGTTAACAGTCAAATCGGTACGTTGATAGTGACTGTCAGGGCTGCAGAAAAAAAATAGAGAGGTTTTGTTTAGTTAAGTTTTTTAATAGCCACACCTCAGAAAAAATAAGATTAAATGCAAATACAATTTACGACTTACTTTGTCTCTGTCCAAACTTTGTAAGAAAAAGCAGCCATAGGTTAGGATCTTCTATGATGGATATTCTACAATAAAGTGATGGTCCATGACTGTGATCTCTTTTCTTGTGTGATCTTTAGGTAAAACAAAACCTTGGAAATGGTTAGTATAAAATGCATCTTAGAAGACTTTCATCTCTCTGAACTTGATGATTGCATTCAACTTACTTAAAACATGGTTACAATTTACAGAATGGTGGACATTTCTTACCAGCCAAAAGTCAGCCTCTTGATACTTGGACCTTCTACTTGTCAACACTGACAAATCGATACTTGAGTGAAGCGCTCCTTGTTGGGCTGCAAAAAGTAATAGAGAGAAGTTTGTGTTAGTTTACGTTGTTTAATAGCACACAGCTGAAAAAAGTACTATGATGAAAAGCAAAGATATTTCTACTTACTTTGGCTCTGTCCAACTTTCGTAGGAAATGAAGCGGCCATAGAAAGGATCTTCGCAGTGAGCATCTCTGATAAGCATGGTCCAGGACTGTGATTCTCTTCTTGTGCGATCTTTAGGTAAAACAAAACTTTGAAAATGTTAGTAGTAAAAATGCAATCCAATCAGCAGACTTTATCTCTCTGATACTTGATGATTGCATTCACTTACTTAAAAGATTGGTTGACAATTTACAGTAAAGTTGTTTTTAATAGCCACACAACAGAAAAAAGAAATAATATTAAATGCAAACATACATTACTACTTACTTTGTCTCTGTCCAAACTTTCTGTAAGAATGAAGCAGCCATAGGTTAGGATATTCAATGTTGGAGATTCTACGATAAGCGATGGTCCAGGACCGTGATGTCTCTTCTTGTGTGATCTTCAGGTAAAACTAAACTTTGGAAAATGGTTAGTAGCAAAAATGCAATCTCAATCAGCAGACTTTCATCTCTCTGATACTTGATGATTGCATTCAACTTACTTAAAAGATTGGTTACATTTCTACAGAATGGAACCAAAAAAGTCTCTCTTTTCTTTCTGAAGCACAGACAAGTCAACTTCATCAAGTACGATTGAGTGTTGCTCGCGGGTTAAAAGGTCGAAGTATACAGATGCCTTCCATACCGCTGGTAAGGAATGGTCCCCATCTGTAAAATTGTGACAATCTTTTACAGTAAGTTGAATTGCAATCATCAAAGTATCAGAGAGCATTGAAGTCTCTGATAGAGATGGCATTTTTACTATAACCATTTTTTTCAAAGTTTTTTTCGTAAGATACACCAGAAGAGACAGCACCCAGTCTGGACCACTTTATACTAGAATCTACATTGGAAGATTCCCAATTATGGCGATCACATTCGACACAATGATTGGAAAGAGAACAAAAGTAAGTAGAAATATCTCTTTGTTTATTCAATTCTTTGTTCAATGTGTGCCTAGAAAAAATACTTGAACTAACAACAGTCTCGCTTCTTTTCTGAAGCACAGACAAGTCCATGCCATCACATACTATTGAGTGTTGTTGAGGTAAAGTTCGCGAAGTATACAGATGCAACCCTAGGGCTGAGTAAGGAATGAGTCCACCATTCTGACACAAATTGTGACCAATCTTAAGTAAGTTCTGAATGCAATCATCAGTATAGAGAGATGACGTTTTCGGATAGAGATTGCTTTTACTACTAACCATTTTCATAGTTTTTTTTTTCCTAAGACACACAAGAAGAGACAGCAGAACAAGTTTCTGGACCATCGCTTCTCCTAGAATCCCCTACTTGAATTCACCTATAGTCGATCATTCGGCACAAGTTGGACAGAGAAACGTAAGTAGAATCTATCTTTGTGTTTATTCACATACTATTTTCAATTGTGGCATTGAAAATACTTGAACCTCAAAACAAGTCTCTCTTTTCTTTTTTGAAGCCCAGACAAGTCTACTTCATCGCGTACTGATTAGATGTTGTAGAGCTTTGAAGGTTCGAGTATACAGATGCTTCCTACAGCTGGTACGAATGGTCCCCATTCGGCTAACATTGTGCCCAATCTTTTAAGTCATTTGATGCAAATCACGTATCGAGAGAGAGTCTTTTGATAGAGATCGCATTTTTTATAATAAAATTTCTAAGTTTTTTTTCTAAGATCACACCAAGAAGAGACAGAACACAGTCCTGGCCACGCTTATCCTCGAATATCCATCGTTGCACGCTTTCCCCAACTTCTGGCCATTCATTCGGACACACTGTTTGGATGACAGAGACAAGTAAGTAGAATCTATCTTTGTTTTTATTCACATACCGTTTTCAATTGCGTGCATATGAAAAAAACTTGAACTTAAAAAAACGTTCTCTCTTTTTTTCGAACCCACAGCAAGTCCCCTTTATCCGATAGCTTGAAGCTGCTGTCGAGATCGCCGTCCAAGTATACCAATGCCGACACGTATTGTTGGTAAGAAGGTTCCCCATTCTGTAAAATTGGACCATCTTTTAGTATGAGTGAATGCCAATCATCACGTATCAGAGCGCTGAAGTCTTCTGCTAGCGATTGCCTTTTTCCTATTACCAATTTTTTCTCAGTTTTTTTTTATTAAGATCACACAATGACGAGAGAGAACATCCTGGACCATCACTATCCTAGAATCTCCACGTTGAGAGGTTTCAACTTATGGGCGATTCATCGGACACAAGTTTGGACAGAGGACAAGTAAGTAGAAATCTATCTTTTTTTTGCTTCACAGAACTTTTTCAATTGTGTGTATATGAAAAAAACTTGAACTAACAAAACTCTTCTTTTCTTTTGGAACCACAGCAAGTCCACTTCATCATAATGATTGAGCTGTGTCGAGGATAGAAGGTCCACGTATACCAATGCCGAAAGTTATGGCTTGTAAGAAAGGTCCACCATTCTGGTCCCCTTGTGCCCCCTCTTTTCAGTCCGTGCTGCTCTCCGTCTCAGCGCGCTGCAGCTTATGCGAGCGCTTGCTTTTTATACTAACCCTTTTCAACGTTTTGTTATCCTCAGGCGGACCCCCGACGAGCGCCCCCCGGGCTGGCCCCGCTTCTCTCGCATTCCACGTGCCCATTCCCCCTATCGTCCTTCTGCGGACACCGATTTGGACAGAGACCAAGTAAGTCGACATCTATCTGGTTTTATCACATTACTTTTTTCCATTGTGTGCCTCTGCCCCTACTTGATAGCCAACGTCTCGCTTTTTTTCTGCCGCCCAGCCACGTCCCTTCCCTCCCATCCTGTTTGCCGCTGTTGTGCGGTCTCCGGTTTGAAGTATTCAGATGCCTGACCTACGGACTGGTAAGCATGGTCCCCCCTTTGCCCCAATGCTGACCACTCTTTTACGTTCCGTGCATGCCCTCCGCCCGTTCGCGCGATGAACGTCTTTTTTCTGATAGAGATTGCATTTTTCTCCTAACCACTTTTCAAAGTTTGTTTTACTAAAGATCACCAAGCCGAGACGAACCCCGTCGGTCCCCCTCGTATCCTCGAATCTCACTCCTTGCCGGCTTCCCCCGTATGGCTGATTTATCGGCCCCACGTTTGGACAGCGCCAACGTAAGTAGAAATCATTTGTTTTATTCACATACTTTGTCCCCTTGGGTGCCTATGAAACCTCTTGCCTCCCCCCCCGTCCCTCTATTTTTTTTTGCAGCCAGACCCGTCCCCCTTTCCGTCTGATTTGCGTGTTGTCGAGTCCCCCGTCGAGGTTCTACCGCTGCCGACCCTCCCGGCTGGACGAAAGGTCCACATTCTGTAAATGTGCCCACTCTTTGAAGGTCAATTGCATGCCTCCTCCCGTATCCGCGCTGCACGTCCTTCTGCTCGAGCTTGCATTTTACTCCCCCATTTTTCCCGTTTTTTTTATTCCAGCTCCCCCACGCCGCGCCCGCCCCCCAGTCCTGGACCATCGCCTTATGCTAGACTCTCCCCCCCTTGAAACTTCCCACCTTTAGTCGATTCATTCGGACACAATGTTGCTGTGGACCGTGACAACGTAAGTCGAACCGTATTTTTGCATTTGATCATAGTACTTTTTTTTTACTGTCTGCCCCTGCCATACTTCCCCTCCCCCCTTTCTCTTTTGTTTTCTGCAGCTGGACATGTCCACTTATAAAGTACGATTTGAGCTGTTGGTGATATAGAAGCGTCAAGTATCACGAAGCAACCCTATGGTTGGTAGAAAGTTTACCCTTCTGTAAAAATTGTTACCAATCTTCAGAAGTGAATGCCCCACTCATCAGTATCAGAGGATGGGCAGTCTTGTGTTAGAGATGATTTTTTTTACTACTAACCAATTTTCTAGTTTGGTTGTACCTAAGATCACACCAACAAGAGACGAAACACAGTCTGGTCATCGCTTATCTAGAATGTCCATAGTTGAAGATTCCAACTTATGGCCTATTCATTTGGACCATGTTTGGACAGCGACAAAGTACGAGACATCTATCTTTGTTTTTATCCTACTTTTTTCAAGTGTTGTGCTATGAAAATACTTGACCAAAAACGTCTCTTTTCATTTCTGAAGCACAGAAAAGTCCACTTACAAGTACTGATTGAGCTGTTGTCGAGTGTGAAGGTCGAAGTATACAGATGCTTCCCTACAGCTGGTAAGGAATGGTCCACATTCTGTCCAATTGTGACCAATCTTTAAGAAGTTGAATGCAATCACTTTTTTTTCAAAGGTATCAGAGAGATGAAGTTCTTCTGATTAGAGATTGCATTTTACTTAACCCTTTTTCCGTTTGTTTTTGCTAAGATCCACAAGAAGGGACAGAACACAGCTGACCATCGCTATCCTATAATCTCTATCGTGAAGAGTTCCAACTTATGCGCCGATTCATTCGAGAAGAATGTTTGGACAGAGACAAAGTAAGTAGAAGTATTTTTGCCTTTAATCATTATACTTTTTTCCAATTGTATCCCATGAAAATACTGAACTAACAAAACTTCTCTCTTTGGTTTCTGCCGCTCGGACAAGTACATTCTTAAGTACGATTTCTCTTTTCTTTTTTCCTATTTCTTTCTGAACCACAGCAGCCACTTATCAAGTACTGATTTGAGCTTGTTGTCGAGATAGAAGGTCGTATACCAATGCCGACGTATGGATGGTAAAAAGGTCCACATTCGTAAAATTGGGACCAATCTTTTAAGTAAGTTGAAGGCCAATCATCAAGTCTAGAGAGAGGAAAGTCTTCTATAGAGATTGCCATTTTATACTAACCATTTTTCAAAGTTTGTTTACCTAAAGATCAACAGAGGACAGAAGCACATGTCTGGTCATAGCTTATCCTAGAATCGTCCATGTGAAAAGATTCCAACTTATGCCGATTTCATTGGACACACTGTTTGGACAGAGACAAAGTAAGTAGGAAATCATCTCTTGTTTTTATTCACACTACTGTTTTCAATGGTGTGTTATGAAAACACTTGAACTAACACAAAATGTCTCTCTTTTCTTTTCTGAAGCCAGCAAGTCCACGTATCAAGTATGATTTGAGATGTTGTCGAGGTGGTAAAAGGTCGAGGTATACAGATGCCTTCCCTAAGCTGTGTGTAAGAATGGTCACACTGCAAAAATTATGTGACCAAAATTTTAAGTAAGTTGAATGCATCACAAGTATCAGAGATGAACGTTGCTGCTAGAGATTGCATTGTTACTAATAACCTTTTTTCTAAAAGTTTGTTTTACTAAAGATCACACCATGAAGAGACAGAACACAGTGCTGACATCGCGTATCCTAGAATCGCCATCATTGAAAATTCCAACCTCTATAGTCGATTCATTCGGACCAATGTTGGACAGTGACAAAAGTAAGTCGCCACTATTTTGCATTAATAATGCTTTTTTCAAGTATGCCCATGAAAATACTTGAACTAACACAACTTCTCTCTTTTGTTTTTGAAGCTCGGACAAGTCCAGTATCAAGTACGATTTGAGCTGTGATTGTGACTAGACGGTCAAGTATCAAGCTGCCAACTATGGTGGTAAGAAGGTTACCATTATGCTTAAAATTGTTACCAATCTTTAAGTAAGGTGAACGCAATCATTCAAGTCAGGAGAGAAAGTACTGTTAGAGATTGCATTTTTACTACACCATTTTCAAAGTTTGTTTTACTTAAAGATCAAACAAGAAGAGACAGAAACACAGTCCTGGGCCATCGCTTATCTAGAACTCTCCATCGGTGAAGATTCCAACTTATGCGATTCATTGGACACAGTTTGGCAGAGACAAAGTAAGTAGAAATCTTATCTTGTTTTTATTCACATTACTTTTTGTCAATGTGTGTCTAGGAAAAATACTTGAACCCAAAAAAAAGTTCTTTTTTCTTGTCTGAGCACAGACAAGTCCACTTCATCAAGTACTGATTTGAGTGTTGTCGATGGTAAAAGGTCGAAGAATACAGATGCTGATTTCTACGGTGGTAAGCATGGTTCCACCATTCTGCACAAAATTTTATGAACAATCTTTTAAGTAAGTTGAATGCAATCATCAAGTATCAGAGAGATGAACGTTCTTATGATAGAGATGTGTTACTACTAACCATTTTTCAAAGTTTTTTTACTAAAGATTACACAAGAAGAGCCGAACACAGCCTGGACCATCGTTATCCTCGCATCTCATTGTGAAGATTTCAACTTATGGGCATCATTCGGACCACAATATTGGAAGAGACAAAGTAAGTAGAAATCTTCTTGGTTTGTATTCACATTACTTTTTTCAATGGGTGCATATGAAAAAACCTTGAAACTACCACACGTCTCTCTTTTCTTTTGAAGCACAGGAACAGTCATCATCAAGTACTATTTGAGCTGTTGTAGAGGCAAAGGTCTCGAATCGAAGTATACAATGCCGACTATTCGGCTGAGTAAGACTGGTCCACCATCTGTACAAAAGTGTTACCCATATTTCAGTAAGTTGAATGCAATCATCAAGTATCAGGAGATGAACGTATTCTGCTAGAGATTGCCTTTTACTACTAACAGTTTTTTAAAGTTTTGTTTTATAGGATAACACCAAAGAGACAGAACACGTCCTGGACCAGCGCTATCTAGAAATCTCCGTCATGACGATGCTAACTATGGCCACTTCATCAAACAGATGTTTGTTTTGTGTTGACAGAGATAAAGTAAGTAGAAATGCAATCTTGGTTTTATCATCTACATTTTTCATTGGTACCTATTATATTGAACTAACAAAACTCTCTTTTATTTCTGGTAGCTCGGCAGTCCATGATCAAGTAACGATTTGATGTTGGCAAGCTAGAAGGCCAAGTTTCAAGATGCGGACCCTAGGCTGGTAAGAAGGTCACCATTCTGTAAAATGTAACAATCTTTAAGTAAGTTATTGTAATGCATATCAATTACCAGAGAGATGAAAGTCTTCTGATCGAGATGCATTTGTAATACTAACCTGTTTCAAAGTTCTTTTACTGCTCAACCGAAATGAGACAGAACACAGTCTGCGACCATCGTTACTAGACTCTCCATAGGTGAGATTCCAACTGTAGTCGATTCATTAGGACAGATGTTTGGACAGTGACAAAGTAAGTGAACATCTATCTTTGTTTTTATTCAATTCTTTTCACTGTGTGTCTATGAAAAAACTTGAAATAACATAAGGTCTCTCTTTTATTTTGGAAGCACGGGACAAGTCCACTTCATCAAGTATGATTGGAGCTGTTCGAGGTAAAGTCGAAAGTTACAGATGCCGAACCTACGGTGGTAAGAATGGTCCACAATTCTGCAAAAATGTGACCAATCTTTTAAGTAAGTTGATGCAATCATCAAGATAAGAGGATGACGTTTCTGATGCGATTGCATTTTACATACTAACCATTTTCAAGGTTTGTTTACTAGGATGACACAATGAAAGAGCAGAACACAGTGCTGGACCAGTCGCTTATCCTAGATCGCAATCGTTGAAACTTCCCAACCTATGTCGATTCATTCGGACACAATATTTGGAAGAGAAAATGTAAGTAGAACTCTATCTTAATTGTTTATTCACATTACTTTTGCACTGGGTGCTATGAAAAATACTTGAAACTACAAAACGTCTCTCTTTTTTTCTGAAGCACAGAAAAGTCACTTATCAAGTACTTATTTGAGCTGTTGTCAAGGTCCAAGCGAAGTATACAGATGCCCACCCATACGCTGGTAAGAATGGTCCACCATTCTGTAAAATTGTGACCACCTTTTAAGTACGTGGAATGCAATCATCAAGTATCAGACAGAACGTCTGTGATAGAGATTGCATTTTACTATAACCCTTTTTTAAAAGTGTTTTTTACTATAGATCCACAAAGAAGAGACCAGAGAGAAGAACAAGCTCCTGGACATCGCTTATCCTAGAATTCCATCGTTGAAAATTCCAACCTCTAGTCGAGTCATCTCGGACACAATGTTTGGACAGTGACAAAGTAAGTAGAAACGTATTTTTGCATTAATCATATTACTTTTTTCAATGTATGCCCATGAAAATACTTGAACTACAAACACTTCTCTATTGGTTATGCAGTAGGACAAGTCCACTAGTCAAGTACCGATGGAGCTGTTGAGAGGATAGAAGTCCAATCTCAGATGCAACATGGTTGGTAAAAAGCGTTTACCATTCTGTGAAAATGTACAATCTTTTAGTAAGTTGAATGCAATCATCACGTATAGAGAGATGAAAGTCTTTGATAGAGATGCATTTTTACTACTAAAACCATTTTCAAAGTTTTGTTTATAAGATCACACAAGAAGAGACTGAAAACAGTCATGGCATCACTATTCTGAAAATCCCATGTGAAGATTCCAACGTAGGCATGCATTCGCGACACATGTTTACAGAGCAAAGTAAGTAGAAATCTATCTTGCTTTTATTAACATACTTTTTTCACTTGTGTGTCTATGAAAAAAACTTGACCTAACAAAAATGTCTCTTTTTTCTTTTCTGAAGCACAGGAAAAGGCCACTTCATCAAGTACTGATTTGAGAGGTTGTGAGGGTAAAAGGTCGAAGGAATAAAGAGTTGATTCCTCGGCTGGTAAGAATGGTCCACCTTCGCACCAAAATTGTACCAATCTTTTAAGTAAGTTGAATGCAAGAATCAAGCTATCAGAGAGTGAAAGTGTTTATGATAGAGATGCATTGTACTACTACATTTTTCAAAGTTTTTTTTTACTAAGTATAAAGACGAGACAGCACACAGTCCGGGACCATCGCTTATCCTAGAATCTCCATTGTGAAGATTCCAACTTATGGCGATTCTCGGAAACAATGATGGGAAAGAGACAAAGTAAGTAGCATCTATCTTTGGTTTATTTCACATTGACTTTTTTCAATTGTGTGCCTATGAAAAATAAGTGAACTAACAAAACGTCTCGCTTTCTTTTCTGAGCACAGACAACAAAAACCCCCTCCAACAACACCCCCCCCAACACCCACACCAACAAAAAAAAACGTCCTTCCATCACCATACCGATTGAGTGTGTTGAGGTAAAAGGTCGAAGTATCCAGATGCGCCCTACGGCTGGTAAGAATGGTCCACCATTCGCAAAATTGTGACCAAACTTTTAAGTAAGTTGAATGCAATCACAAGTATCAGAGAGATGAACGTCTTCTGATGGATTGCATTTTTATACTAACCATTGTTCAAAGTTTGTTGTAATAAGATAACACAAGAAGAGAAAGACACAGCATCGTCATCGCATCGAGAATCTTCATAGTTGAAGATCCAAATATGGCTTGATTCGTTCGGCCACAATGTTTGGAAGAGAACAAAAGTAAGTAAAAGAATCTATCGCGGTTTTATTCCCTCTTACTTTTTTCAATTGTGTGCATATGAAAAACCTTAACATAACAAACCGTTTCTTTTCTTTTCTACTCAAGACAAGTCCACTTCATCAAGTACTGTTTGAGCTATGTCGAGGTAAAGGTCGAAGTATACGATGACGACCCTACGGCTGCGTAAGAATGGTCCCATTCTGCAAAAATTGGACCAATCTTTTAATGTAAGTTGAATGCAATATCCAAAATTATCGAGAGATGAATGTCTTCTGATAGAGATTGCCTTTTACTACTAACCATTTTCAAAAGTTTTTTTTTTTTCACTAGATCAACAAGAAGAGACAGAACCAGTCCTGACCATCGCCTTAAATCTAGAATCTCATGCTCCTTGAAATTCCAACCTATAGCGATTCATTCGGACACAATGTTTGACAGTGACAAAGTAGTCGAGCAAGAAAGTTTTTTTTTTTTTCGCATTTAATCATCTTATTGTTCCACGGTCTGCCCATGAAAATACTTGAACATAACAAAACTTCTTCTTTGGTTTTTGAAGCGCGGAAAGTCATTCATCAAGTACGATTGAGTGTTGATGAGATAGAAGTCCAAGTATCAAGATGCAACCTATGGTTGGTAAGAAAGGATTTAACATCGTCTAAACTTGTTACCAATCTTTTAAGTAAGTTGAATGCAATCTAAAGTATCGAGAGCTGAAAGTCTCTGTTAGAGAATGTGCATTGTACTACTAACATTTTTCAAAAGTTTTTTTACATAAAGATCACACAAGAAGAGACAGAAAAAGTCATGGACAATCACTATTCTCAACTCTCCATTCGTTGAAGATTCCAACTTATGGTCAGATTCATTCGCGACACAATGTTTGGACAGAGACAAAGTAGGTATGAAATCATCTTTGTTTTTTATTCACATTATTGTTCAATGTGTTGTTATGAAAAAAAATGAACTAACAAAATGTCTCTTTTTTTTTTCTAAGGCACAGACAAGTCCACTTCAATCAAGTACTGATTGAGTGTGTCGAGGTGGTAAAAGGCGAAGGAATACAGATGCTGTATCCTGCTCGGTAAGAATGGTCCACATTCTGCACAAAATTGTGACCAATTCTTTTAAGTATTTGAAGCAATCATCAAGTATCAGAGAGATGAAAGTGTTCGATAGAGATGCATTTTTTTTTTACTCCTAACCATTTTTCCAAGTTTTTTTTTACTAAGTATACACAAGAAGAGACAGAACACAGTCTGGGCCATGCTTTATCCTAGAATCTCCATTGTTGAAGAGTCCAACTTATGGCGATCATTCGGAAACAATGCTGGGAGAAGAGACAAAGTAAGTAGCAATCTATCTTTGTTGTATCAAATTACTTTTTTCCATTGTGTGCCTATGAAAAATACTTGAACTAACAAAAGTCTCGCTTTTCTTTTTATGAAGCACGACAAGTCCATTCCATCACATATGAATTTGAGTCGTTGTTGAGGATAAAGGTCGAAGTATACAGGTGCGACCCTACGGATGGTAGAATGGTCCACCATTCTGCAAAAAAATTGTGACCAACCTTTTAAGTAAGGTGAATGCAATCTTCAAGTCCAGAGGATGACGTCTTTGATAGAGATTTCATTTTAGTACTAACCATTTTTCAAGTTTGTTTTACTAAGGAAACACAAGAGGGAAAGACCACAGTTCTGGTCCATCGCCTATCCTAGAATCTTCATAGTGAAGATTCCAACTTATTTTTTTTTTTTTTTTTTTTTTTTTTTTTTTTTTTTTTTTTTTGTTTTTTTTGGCGGTGATTCGTTCGGCCACAGGTTTGGACAGCGAAAAGTAAGTAGAAATCTATCTCTGTTTATTCCTAATGTTTAAGTGTGTGATATGAAAAAACTTAAACTAACAAAACGTCTCTCTTTCTTTTCGAAGCACAGACAAGTCCACTCATCAAGGACTGATGGAGCTGTTGTCGAGGTAGGGTTGGTAAAAGGTCGAAGGCTAAAGATGCCGACTCTACGGCTGTAAGAATGGAAGAAGTTTCTGATAGGAGATGGCATTTTACTATAACCATTTTCAGTTTTTTTTTACTAAAGATCCAACAAGAAGAGACAGAACACAGTCTGGACCATCGCTTATCCTAGAATCTCCATCATGTGAAAATTCCACCTATAGTCGATCATTCGGACACAATGTGGGACAGTGACAAAGTAAGTAGAAACGTGAGTTTTGCCATTTAATATATAATTTTTCAACGATGCCCCATGAAAATACTTGAACTAACAAAACTTATCTTCTTTGTTTTCCTGCGCTCGGACGAAGTCCACTTCATCAAGTTACCGATTTGAGTTGTTGATGAGATGAAGGTCAAGTATCAAGATGCACCTATGGTTGTAAGAAGGTTTCAATTCTGTTAAAATTGTTACCACTCTTTAAGTAAGTTGACTGCCATCATCAAGTCTCGAGAGAGGAAAGTCTTCTTTTAGAGATTGAATTTTTACTACTAACCATTTTCCTTAGTTTGTTTTACTAAAGATCACACAAGAAGAGACAGAACACAGTAATGGACCATCAGTATATCCCTATAATCTCTACGTTGAAGAGATCCAACTATTGCGATTCATTCGGACAGAATATTTGTACAAAGACAAAGTAAGTAGAAACGGATTTTTGCATTAATTCATAGACTTTTTCAACTGTATGCCATGAAAATACTTGAACTAACAAAACTTCTCTCTTTGTTTTCTGCAGCGTCGGTTGGTTTGGACAAGTCCACTGCATTAGTACGATTGCGCGTTGATGAGATAGAAGGTCTCCAAGTATCAAGATGCCAACTATGGTTGGTAAGAAAGGTCCATAAAATAGAGAGGTTTTGTTAGTTTAAGTTTTTTAATAGCCACACAAAAGATAAAAGAAATAAGATTAAATGCAAAGATACATTTCTACTTACTTTATCTGTGTCCAAACTTTCTGTAAGAATGAAGCAGCCATAGGATAGGATCTTCAATGATGGAGATTCTACAATAAGCGATGGTCCAGGACTGTGTTCTGTCTCTTACTGTGTGATCTTTACCAAAATAAAAACTTTTACAAATGGTTAGTAGCAAAAATGCAATCTCAATCAGCAGACTTTCATCTCTCTGATACTTGATGATTGCATTCAACTTACTTAAAAGATTGGTTACATTTTTACAGGCGTTATAAACTAAGAATCTAGTTCCCTAATTTGGAGCGGAGCGTGATGACTCGTCTAAGTAAGGAGGGGGTTGGGTGTGTGGCCAAGTCCCTTCTGCCAATCTGAGGTTTTGTTATCTAGAGTAGTTGAGTATTCTATCCCTCTTTAACCTGTAGGGCAAGAGAATTATCTTCTCCCTGAAGATGTTTTATGGGCTTCCCATAGAATGGGACAGAGGTGCTGAGGGTGTGTTTTCCTTGAAGTAGTTAGTAGGACCGTCCGTAAGGATTCCTTCAGAAGCGGGGGGAGGTGAGGAGCGTTTCGTTTAGTCGCCAGTGGGGAGGGGATCTAATAGGAGTGTCTTCGACTTGTAAATCTAGGGACCGGCGCGTGGTCCGACACGTGATATGACCTATCGTAGATGCCCCAAAGCACGCAACGCGGGTAGTTCCCAAAAAATAGTCAATTCGTGTATGTGTTCTATGAGGTGAAGAGTAGTAAGTGAACCTCTAGCTGTGGGTTATTCACCCGCCACAGGTCATTAATGATGTTTGCGGATTATGGGGGAGGCTAGAGCTAAGACCTTCGCTGTCTGGGGAATTGGGCGAGGGGGTGAGTGAGGCGGTCTACATGCTCTGAGAACGTGGCATTAAAGTCCCCTCCTATATCAAAAGTTCATGTGAGATGGGGACAATTTTAGAGAGACTTGTTAAGAACGGGAGGTTGCGTGAATAGGGGCATATAGAATACATAGATCATATGAACCCAAATAGAGCCTTTGAGTATAATATAGCGGCCCTCGGGTCAGATTCTACCTCAGCAGCTGGAATGGGCAGTGGCGGGATATGAGGATAGACTACTCCCGATTTCGTCGGGGCGTTTGCTAGGAAGGATGTTGGGTACCAGTGTTTGGCAAAGTGAAAAGACCCTGTAGCTGTGTAATGTGTCTCCTGAAGGAAGGCAATGTCTGCTTTAGTTGCCGTATTTCCTTCAGTGCAAGCCTTCTTTTAACATCAGAGTTAAACTTTCGTATCACGTGAAAACAATCTAACAATAGTCCATTCATTAACCATTTGTCTATAGAGGAAATTTGTAGGCTGACAGAAACTCGGCTGTGGGCCTCGGGGAGCCCGGCCGCATACTGTTCCTGCCATATACTTAACATCTGGGAGAGAAACTAGACAGGATAAATGGGGTAACCCGTTAACAGGGTAAAACTCATTAAACCAAAGAAACAGTAAAGAACATAAGAAATTTGACATAGCGAGGATAGCCTATAGCTGGTCTCGCCGTATAGCTTCCAGGATATAGTCAATTTCTTCCAACAGGTGTCAGCTCCATAAACAGGAGCGGGACAACTGGAAAGACCTACTGTGGGGAAATAGGACATATACCCCATTGCCACGCAATTTCGGTAAATATAGGAGTCACAGATGCCCAGAGTGCTATGTAAGGTCCATGTAAATTGGACATAAGGGTTCGGTAGTAAACTATATGGCACTACTTAGGTAGAGTACTAGTTCCAGCAGTCTATGGCTCAATGAGAAGGGGGAGGGCAGGATTGGGTAGGAAACAAGAGATTTTCAGGGAAGGGCAGAGAAGGACTGGCGGGTAACCGCAATACTCATCTTCTGGAAGAGGGTCTGCGATCAGGATCCAGGGCCTTTTGACGCTTCTTCGGTGGTCGAAACGGTTGCCAGGTGGGAGGCAAGTCCGGAGGAGTCAGCTTATAAACGTATCACAGAAAGTAGACAGTTCTCTGGAAAGTGTATTGTGCTGGCGACATCCTTTCGTGTGTTAAACTAAAGGGGAACCCCAAGGTGGGTATACCTTGGTCTCTAGCAAATCAAGCAAGGGTCTTAGGGCTGGCGCTGTTGCAGAGTGATCCAAGAGAGGTCTGATAGAGTTGAAGGCGGGCACCATAAAGGTCACCGCTTTCTGTAGTCTAGATCTTTTCATGATTTCCTCCTTGAGGACAAAGTCGGTGATTGGATATAACATCTCTGGGAGGACCGGTGGTTTTCGGGCGAAGGGATCTATGAGCTCGACCATCTTGATTTGGTATCAACCGGTCTGTCCAGGATCGTGTTAAATAGTCGCTGCAGGTATCCTTGTAACATCTATTCGCCTTGTTGTTCCGGATACTCGAACCTAAATTATGCCTCCGTCCTCTATTATCAAGGTCCTCAATGTGACGCCCTCAAATCCCTGATGGTCGAGGCTTGTGTTGACACTGTTGTGTAGAGTCGTCCTACCGCTCTGGCTCATTGTGATCGTCCTCTACCATCAACCTGTGCGCCACTTGTTGTACATCTCTGTGACTGGCGCGATTGACTGTCGGCAGGTCTCTTAATTAATCGATCATTATATAATCACATCCGCTGTAGGTAGATTTGTGAATGTTACAAAGGGGGGGCCAAGTGGATGTGAAGTGGCGGGGATAGGTTGGAGGAATTGAGAATATTGGTGTGGAGAAACCGAAGGGGTAAGTTAAATACAGGCGTCCACTATGATGTTCCTAGTTCAGTGTCGGGGTTTCAGGCATAACCCCCACGATCAGACATAGATTCTCCTTAGTGCCGCACGTACTCAGTCCCCCTTTAGGTTGCCCCTGATTATACAGGGGATTCGTCAATTGTGATTAGGGGACGGGGGAAGAGAAGAGTGAGAGATTAGAGTTTCATGACCAGTGCAGGCATACGGTCCTCCAGCTCTTCGATCCAACATTTTTACCTGGTTGGAGGATTTAATGAGGGACTGGAGACCTCTGCTGTCTGGTTGTATTGCATGCAGACTCTCATGTGTTCTGCTGTATCCTAGTCCGACATCGTGGGCAACACTGTAGGCAGGTCTGTCTATGGGTCCGGAGTGGAGGACTCTCTCTATAATGGGTCTCCTAGCGTTGGGAACAGAGGGGCATGCATGTCATTTGTCAGCATGTATCTGTGTCAGACGTCGGATGTGCTGTGGCTGGGGAGCGAGGGGGGGGTCCACTTCCCTGGGTCTGGAGGTGTCAGCGCCATCTTGCTTTTCCTAGTCAGAGGCTCTGCGCCCGTTTTTTAAAGAAATCAGCCGCTGTGCAGCGGGGTGTTGGTCTCTCCCTCGGCTCCTGGAGAGTCTGGCAGACGGTCCCCTCGGTTCCCCATCGGGAGGCAAGCTGGACCTGCTGGTTTAACAGCTAAATTAGCCCGGGGTAACAGCGCTGGACTTCTATGCGACTGCTCGAACTCGGCTTCGGTCACGCCCCCGGTGTTTATGTTTTTTAATACCACACAGCCAAAAAAAGTACTATGATAAAGCAAAGAACATTTCTACTTACTTTGTCTCTGTCCAAATTCTGTAAGAATGAAGAGCCATAGGTAGGATCTTCAATATGGAGATTCTCAATAAGCGATGGTCCAGGACTGATTTCGTCTTCCGGGTGATCTTTACCAAAATAAAAACTTTTGACAATGGTTAGTAGCAAAAATGCAATCTCATCAGAAGACTTCATCTCTCTGATACTTGATGATTGCATTCAACTTATTAAAAGATTGGTTACATTTTACAGAATGGTGGACCATTTCTTACCAGCAAGGGTCTGCATCTGGATACTGGACCTTCTCTTGTCAACAGCTCAAACCGACATTGATGAAGTGGACTGTCTGGCTGCAGAAAATAAAGAGAAATATTTTGGTAATTCAAGTTTTTAATAGCCACACAACAGAAAAAAGTTATAGATTAATGCAAAGATACATTTCTACTTACTTTGTTCTGTCCAAAAATTTCGTAGAATGAATGAAGCGGCCATAGCTAGGATCTTCAAGATGGAGATTTAAGATAAGCGATGGTCACGACTGTGATGTCTCCTCGTATGTGATCTTTAGGTTAGCAAAAACAAAACTTTTACAAGTGGTTAGTAGCAAAAATGCAATCTCTTTTTCAGAAGACTTTCATCTCTCTGATACTTGATGATTGCATTCAACTTACTTAAAAGATTGGTTACATTTTTACAGAATGGTGGACATTTCTTACCAGCCATAGGGGTCTGCATCTTAATTCTAGGACCTTCTATCTCGACAACAGCTCAAATCGAGACTTGATGAAGTGGACTTGTCTGGGTTACAAAAAGTAATAGAAAAAAGTTTTGTTAGTTTATCTTTTTAATAGCCACACAGCCTAAAAAAGTACTATGATTAAAAGCAAAGATACATTTCTACTTACTTTGTCTCTGTCCAAACATTCTGTAGGAATGAAGCGGCCATAGGTTAGGATCCTCCACTGTGGAGAATCTACGATAAGCGATGGTCCAGGACTATGTTCTGTCTCTTCCTGGGTGATCTTTAGCAAAAACAAAACTTTTACAAATGGTTAGTAGCAAAAATGCAATCTCTATCAGAAGACTTTCATCTCTCTGATACTTGATGATTGCATTCAACTTACTTAAAAGATTGGTTACATTTTTACAGAATGGTGGACATTTCTTACCAGCCATAGGGGTCTGCATCTTGATACTTGGACCTTCTCTCTCGTCAACAGCTCAAACCGACACTTGATGAAGTGGACTTGTCTGGGCTGCAGAAAATAAAAGAGAAATATTTTGTTAATTCAAGATTTTTAATAGCCACACAACAGAAAAAAGTTATAAGATTAAATGCAAAGATACATTTCTACTTACTTTGTCTGTGTCCAAATTTTCTGTAAGAATGAAGCGGCCATAGGTTAGGATCTTCAGTGATGGAGATTCTACGATAAGCGATGGTCCACGACTGTGATGTCTCTTCTTGTGTGATCTTTAGGTAAAACAAAACTTTGGAAAATGGTTAGTAGTAAAAATGCAATCTCTATTAGAAGACTTTCATCTCTCTGATACATGATGATTGCATTCAACTTACTTTAAAGATTGGGTACATTTTTACAGAATGGTGGACATTTCTTACCAGCCATAGGGTTGCCCTTTTGATACTTGGACCTTCTATCTTGTCGACAGCTAAAAACGATACTTGATGAAGCGCTCCTGTTTGGGCTGCAAAAAGTAATAGAGAGAAGTTTTGTTAGTTTAAGTTTTTTAATAGCCACACAGCTGAAAAAAAGTACTATGATTAAAAGCAAAGATACATTTCTACTTACTTTGTCTCTGTCCAAACATTCTGTAGGAATGAAGCGGCCATAGGATATGATCCTCCGCTGTGAAGAATCTACGATAAGAGATGGCAAAGATACATTTTTACTTACTTTGTCTCTGTCCAAACATTCTGTAGGAATGAAGCGGCCATAGGTTAGGATCCTCCACTGTGGAGAATCTACGATAAGCGATGGTCCAGGACTGTGTTCTGTCTCTTCCTGGGTGATCTTTAGCAAAAACAAAACTTTTACAAATGTTTAGTAGCAAAAATGCAATCTCAATCAGCAGACTTTCATCTCTCTGATACTTGATGATTGCATTCAACTTACTTAAAAGATTGGTTACATTTTTACAGAATGGTGGACATTTCTCACCAGCCATAGGGGTCTGCATCTTGATACTTGGACCTTCTATCTAGTCAACAACTCAAACCGACACTTGATGAAGTGGACTTGTCTGGGCTGCAGAAAATAAAAGAGAAATATTTTGTTAATTCAAGTTTTTTAATAGCCACACAACAGAAAAAAGTTATAAGATCAAATGCAAAGATACATTTCTACTTACTTTGTCTGTGTCCAAATTTTCTGTAAGAATGAAGCAGCCATAGGTTAGGATCTTCGCGTTTAAACTAAGAATCTAGTTCCCTAATTTGGAGCGGAGCGTGATGACTCGTCTAAGTAAGGAGGGGGTTGGGTGTGTGGCCAAGTCCCTTCTGCCAATCTGAGGTTTTGTTATCTAGAGTAGTTGAGTATTCTATCCCTCTTTAACCTGTAGGGCAAGAGAATTATCTTCTCCCTGAAGATGTTTTATGGGCTTCCCATAGAATGGGACAGAGGTGCTGAGGGTGTGTTTTCCTTGAAGTAGTTAGTAGGACCGTCCGTAAGGATTCCTTCAGAAGCGGGGGGAGGTGAGGAGCGTTTCGTTTAGTCGCCAGTGGGGAGGGGATCTAATAGGAGTGTCTTCGACTTGTAAATCTAGGGACCGGCGCGTGGTCCGACACGTGATATGACCTATCGTAGATGCCCCAAAGCACGCAACGCGGGTAGTTCCCAAAAAATAGTCAATTCGTGTATGTGTTCTATGAGGTGAAGAGTAGTAAGTGAACCTCTAGCTGTGGGTTATTCACCCGCCACAGGTCATTAATGATGTTTGCGGATTATGGGGGAGGCTAGAGCTAAGACCTTCGCTGTCTGGGGAATTGGGCGAGGGGGTGAGTGAGGCGGTCTACATGCTCTGAGAACGTGGCATTAAAGTCCCCTCCTATATCAAAAGTTCATGTGAGATGGGGACAATTTTAGAGAGACTTGTTAAGAACGGGAGGTTGCGTGAATAGGGGCATATAGAATACATAGATCATATGAACCCAAATAGAGCCTTTGAGTATAATATAGCGGCCCTCGGGTCAGATTCTACCTCAGCAGCTGGAATGGGCAGTGGCGGGATATGAGGATAGACTACTCCCGATTTCGTCGGGGCGTTTGCTAGGAAGGATGTTGGGTACCAGTGTTTGGCAAAGTGAAAAGACCCTGTAGCTGTGTAATGTGTCTCCTGAAGGAAGGCAATGTCTGCTTTAGTTGCCGTATTTCCTTCAGTGCAAGCCTTCTTTTAACATCAGAGTTAAACTTTCGTATCCGTGAAAACAATCTAACAATAGTCCATTCATTAACCATTTGTCTATAGAGGAAATTTGTAGGCTGACAGAAACTCGGCTGTGGGCCTCGGGGAGCCCGGCCGCATACTGTTCCTGCCATATACTTAACATCTGGGAGAGAAACTAGACAGGATAAATGGGGTAACCCGTTAACAGGGTAAAACTCATTAAACCAAAGAAACAGTAAAGAACATAAGAAAATTTGACATAGCGAGGATAGCCTATAGCTGGTCTCGCCGTATAGCTTCCAGGATATAGTCAATTTCTTCCAACAGGTGTCAGCTCCATAAACAGGAGCGGGCAATGGAAAGACCTACTGTGGGGAAATAGGACATATACCCCATTGCCACGCAATTTCGGTAAATATAGGAGTCACAGATGCCCAGAGTGCTATGTAAGGTCCATGTAAATTGGACATAAGGGTTCGGTAGTAAACTATATGGCACTACTTAGGTAGAGTACTAGTTCCAGCAGTCTATGGCTCAATGAGAAGGGGGAGGGCAGGATTGGGTAGGAAACAAGAGATTTTCAGGGAAGGGCAGAGAAGGACTGGCGGGTAACCGCAATACTCATCTTCTGGAAGAGGGTCTGCGATCAGGATCCAGGGCCTTTTGACGCTTCTTCGGTGGTCGAAACGGTTGCCAGGTGGGAGGCAAGTCCGGAGGAGTCAGCTTATAAACGTATCACAGAAAGTAGACAGTTCTCTGGAAAGTGTATTGTGCTGGCGACATCCTTTCGTGTGTTAAACTAAAGGGGAACCCCAAGGTGGTATACCTTGGTCTCTAGCAAATCAAGCAAGGGTTTAGGGCTGGCGCTGTTGCAGAGTGATCCAAGAGAGGTCTGATAGAGTTGAAGGCGGGCACCATAAAGGTCACCGATTTCTGTAGTCTAGATCTTTTCATGATTTCCTCCTTGAGGACAAAGTCGGTGATTGGATATAACATCTCTGGGAGGACCGGTGGTTTTCGGGCGAAGGGATCTATGAGCTCGACCATCTTGATTTGGTATCAACCGGTCTGTCCAGGATCGTGTTAAATAGTCGCTGCAGGTATCCTTGTAACATCTATTCGCCTTGTTGTTCCGGATCTCGAACCTAAATTATGCC
The DNA here is from genome assembly GCA_019512145.1 of Engystomops pustulosus. Taxonomy (NCBI): domain Eukaryota; kingdom Metazoa; phylum Chordata; class Amphibia; order Anura; family Leptodactylidae; genus Engystomops; species Engystomops pustulosus. The sequence continues at coordinate 37,188,410 of CM033649.1, forward strand.
TCCGTCCTCTATTATCAAGGTCCTCAATGTGACGCCCTCAAATCCCTGATGGTCGAGGCTTGTGTTGACATCTGTTGTTGTAGAGTCGTACTACCGCTCTGGGTCATTGTGATCGTCCTCTAGACATCAACTGTGCGCCACTTGTTGTTCATCTCTGTGCACTGCAGCGATTAGTCGGCAGGTCTCTTTAATTATCGATCAGTTTTACAATCCTGCTTGGTAGGTAGTTGTGAATGTTAAAGCCAAAGTGGATGTGAAGTGGCGGGGAGAGGTGGAGGAATTGAGAATATTGGTGTGGAGAAACCGAAGGGGTAGATGTTAAAGAAGGCGTCCTATGATGTTCCTAGTCAGTGTCGGGAGTTTCAGCATAACCCCCACAGCAGACATGAGATTCTCTTAAGTGCCGCAGCGTACGTCGCTCCCCTTTAGGTTGCCCCTGATCTATACAGGGTGATATCAATTGTGGATTAGGAGACGGGGGAAGAGAAGGAGAGAGATTAGAGTTTCCATGACCAGTGCAGGCATAGGTCACTCAGTCTCTTGATCCAAATTTTTACCTGGGTTGGAGGAGTTAATGAGGGACTGGAGACCTCTGCTGTTCTGGTTGGTATTGCAGCAGTCTCCATGTGTTCCTGCTGTATGCCTGAGTCCGACATAGTGGGACACTGTAGTGCAGGTGGTCTATGGGTACGGAGTGAGGGGACTTCTTCTATTGGGTCTCCTAGCTGTTGGGATACAGAGGGGCATGCATGTCATTTGTCAGATGTGTAGCTGTGTCAGACCGGAGTGCTGTGGCCTGGGGGAGCGAGGGGGGGGGTTCCACTTCCCTGGCTGGAGGTGTCAGCGCATCTTGGCTTTCCAGGAGAGGCTCTGCGGCCGTTTTTTCAAGAAATCAGCCGCTGGCAAGCGGCGGTGTTGGTCTCTCCTGGCTCCTGGAGAGTCTGGCAGACGGTCCCCTCGGTTTCCCCATCGGGAGGCAAGCTGGACCTGCTGTTTAAGCTAAATTAGCCCTGGGTAACAGCGCTGCTTCTATGAGACTGCTCGATCGTCTTCGGTCACGCCCCCGGTGTTTATGTTTTTTAATAGCCACACAGCAAAAAATACTATGATGAAAGCAAAGACATTCTACTTACTTTGTCTCTGTCCAACATTCTGAGAATGAAAGCCATAGGTAGATTTCAATATGGAGATTCTCATAAGCATTGGTCCAGGACGTTTCGTCTTCGGTGATCTTTACAAAAAAAACTTTTGAACATGGTTGCTAGCAAAAATGCAATCTCATCGGAGACTTTCATCTCTCTGATCTATGATGATCAACTTAATTAAAAGATTGGTTACATTTTACAGAATGGTGGCATTTCTTACCAAGCCAAGGGTCTGCATCTGGTACTGGACCTTCGTCTGTCAACAGCTCAAACCGACATTGATAGGACTTGTCTGCTGCGAAAATAAAAGAAATATTTTGGTATTCAGTTTTATACCACACAACGAAAAAGTTAGAGATTAAATGCAAAGATACATTTCTACTTACTTTGTTCTGTCCAAATATTTCGTAGAAGAATGAATGCGGCCATAGGCTAGGATCTTCAATGATGGAGATTCTACAGATAAGCGATGGTCCAGAATGTGATGTTCTCTCTGCAGTGATCTTTAGGTAAACAAAACTTTAAAATGGGTTAGTAGCTAAAAATGCAATCCAATCAGCAAATTTCATTTCTGATATTGGATGATTGCATTCAACTACTTAAAAGATTGGTTACATTTTTACAGAATGGTGGACATTTCTTACCAGCCATAGGGGTCGCATCTTATACTTGACCTTCTCTCTCGTCAAGCTCAAACCGACACTTGATGAAGTGGACTTGTCTGGCGTGCAGAAAAAAAAGAGAAATATTTTGGTAATTAAGTTTTTTAATAGCCACACAACAGAAAAAAGTAAAGATTAAAAGCAAAGATACATTTTACTACTTTGGTCGTCCAACATTCTGTAGGAATGAAGCGGCCATAGGTTAGGATCCTCAACTATGGAAATCTCGTAAAGCGATGGGTCCAGACTATGTTCTGTCTCTTCTGTGATCTTTAGTAAAAAAAACTTTTAAAATGGTTAGTAGAAAAATGAATCTCTATCAGAAGACTTTCATCTCTCTGATACTTGATGATTGCATTCACTTACTTAAAAGATTGGTTACATTTTACAGAATGGGACATTTCTTACCAGCCATAGGGGTCTGCATCTTGATACTTGGACCTCTCTCGTCAACAGCTCAAACCGACACTTGATGAAGTGGACTTGTCTGGGCTGCAGAAAATAAAAGAGAAATATTTGTTAATTAGTTTTTAATAGCCACACAACAGAAAAAAGATAATATTAAAAGCAAGATACATTCTACTTACTTTGTCTGTGCCAATTTTCTGTAAGAATGAGAGGCCATAGGCTAGGATCTTCAATGATGGAGATTCTACGATAAGCGATGGTCCACGACTGTGGTCTCCTCTTTGTGATCTTAGGTAAACACAAAACTTTGAAATGGTTAGTAGTAAAAATGCAATCCTTCAGAAAACTTTCATTCTGATACTGATGATTGCATTCAACTTACTTAAAAGATTGGTTACATTTTTACAGAATGGTGGACATTTTCTACCCGCCTAGGGGTCTGCATCTTGATACTTGACCTTCTATCTGTCAACCGCTAAACGATACTTGATGAAGCGCTCCTGTTGGGCTGCAAAATAAAGAGAGAAGTTTGTTAGTTTAATTTTTAATAGCCACAACTGAAAAAAGTACTATGAGAAATGCAAAGATACATTTACTTACTTTGTCGTGTCCAAATTTCTGAAGAATGAAGGGCCATAGGCTAGGATCTTCAATGATGGAGATTCTACGATAAGCGAGGTCCAGGACATTCTGTTCTCTTCTTGATGATCTTAGTAAAAACAAAACTTTTAATGGTAGTAGAAAAATGCAATTCGCAATAATAGACTCATCTCTCAGATACTTGATGATTGCATTCATACTTAAAGATTGGTTACATTTTTACGATGGTGGAAAATTTCTACCAGCCATAGGGGTCTGCATCTTATCTAGGACCTTCTATATAGTCAACACTCAAACGACTCTGATGAGTGGACTGTTGGGCGCAGAAAATAAAGAGAGAAAATTTTGTTAGTTCAAGTTTTTTAATAGCCACACACGAAAAAAAGTTATAAGATTAAGCAAAGATACATTTCTACTTACTTTGTCTGTGTCCAAATTTTCTGTAAGAAGAAGCGGCCATAGGCTAGGATCTTAATGATGGAGATTCTACGATAAGCGATGGTCCACGACTGTGATGTTTCCTCTTTGTGATCTTGAGGTAAAACAAAACTTTGGAAAATGGTTAGTAGTAAAAATGCAATCTCTATCAGCAACTTTCATTTCTATACTTGATGATTGCATTCACTTACTTAAAGATTGGTTTACATTTTTACAGAATGGTGGAACATTTCTTACCAGCCATAGGGGTCTGCATCTTGATACTGGACCTTCTATCTGTCAACGCTAAATCGATACTTGATGAAGTGGAAGTGTTGGGCTGCAGAAAATAAAAGAGAAAATTTGTGGTAATTCATGTTTTTTAATAGCCACACAACAGAAAAAAGTAATAAGATTAAATGCAAAGATACATCTACTTATTTGTCTGTCCAAACTTTCTGTAAGAATGAAGCAGCCATAGGTTAGGATATTCAATGTTGGAGATTCTACGTAAGCGATGGTCCAGACCGTGATGTCTCTTATTGTGACTTATCAGGTCAAAACAAAACTTTGAAAATGGTTATGAAAATGCAATCTCATCAGCAATTTCATCTTCTGATACTTGAATGATGCATTCAACTTACTTAAAAGATTGTACATTTTACAGAATGGTGGACATTTCTTACCAGCCAAGGGGTCTGCATCTGGATAATTGGACCTTTATCTTGTAACAGCTCAAATCGACACTTGAAGAGTGGACTGTCTGGGCTGACAGAAATAAAAGAGAAATATTTGTAATTCCAAGTTTTTAATAGCCAACAACAGAAAAAAGAAATAGATATAAATGCAAAGAACATTACTACTTACTGTCTGTCCAAATTTCTGTAAGAATGAAGCGCCATAGGTAGGAATCTTCAATGATGGATTCTACGATAAGCGATGGTCCACGATGATGTCTCCTCTATGTGGATCTTTAGGTAAAACAAAACTTTGGAAAATGGTTAGTAGTAAAAATGCAATCTCTATCGCAAACTTTCATTCTCTGATACTTATGATTGCATTCAACTTACTTAAAAGATTGGTTACAATTTTTACAGAATGGTGGAAGTTTCTTACCAGCCATAGGGGTCTGCATCTTGATACTTGGACCTTCTATCTTGTCGACCGTAAAATCGATACTTGAGAGAGTGGACTTGTCTGGCTGCAGGAATAAAAGAGAATTTTGTTAATTCTGTTTTTTAATAGCCACACAACAGAAAAAAGTATAAGATTAAAGCAAAGATACATTCACTTACTTTGTCTGTGTCCAAAATTTCTGTAAGAATGAAGCAGCCATAGGTTGGATATCAATGTGGAGATTCTACGATAAGCGATGGTCCAGGACGTGATGTCTCTTCTTGTGTGTCTTCAGGTAAACAAACTTTGGAAAATGGTTATAGAAAATTGCAATCTCAATCAGCAGATTTCATCTCTCTGATACTTGATGATTGCATTCAACTACTTAAAAGATTGGTTACATTTTTACAGAATGGTGGACATTTTTACCAGCCATAGGGGTCTGCATCTTAATTCTAGGACTTCTTATCTCGACAACAGCTCAAATCGTGACTTGATGAAGTGGACCTGTCTGGGCTACAAAAAAGTAAATAGAGAAAAGTTTGTTAGTTTATGTTTTTTAATAGCCACACAGACAAAAAAAGTACTATGATTAAAGCAAAGACACATTTCTACTTACTTTGTCTGGTCCAAACTTTCTGAAGAATGAAGCAGCCATAGGTAGGTCTTCAATGATGGAGATTCTACATAAGCGATGGTCCAGGACTATGTTCTGTCTCTCCTGGTGATCTTTACCAAAATAAAAAATTTTACAAAATGTTAGTAGCAAAAAATGCAATCTCAATCAGCAGACTTCATCTCTCTGATACTTGATGATTGATTCAACTTACTTAAAAGATTGGTTACATTTTTACAGAATGGTGGACATTTTTAACAGCCATAGGGGTCTGCATCTTGATACTTGGACCTCTGTTCTTGTAACAGCTCAAACCGACACTTGATGAAGTGGATTGTCTGGGCTGCAGAAAATAAAAGAGAAATATTTTGTTAGTTCAAGTTTTTTAATAGCCACACAACGAAAAAAGTAATAAGATTCAATGCAAAGATACATTTCTACTACTTTGTCTGTGTCCAAATTCTGTAAGAATGAAGCGGCCATAGGCTAGGATCTTCAATGATGGAGATTCTACGATAAGCGATGGTCCAAGACTGTGAGTCTCCTCTTATGTGATCTTTAGGTAAAACAAAACTTTGAAAATGGTAGTAGTAAAAATGCAATCTCTATCAGCAAACTTTATTTCTGATACTTGATGATTGCATTCAACTTACTTAAAAGATTGGTTACATTTTTACAGAATGGTGGACATTTCTTACCAGCCATAGGGGTCTGCATCTGATATTGGACTTCTCTCTCGTCAACAGCTCAAACCGACACTTGATGAAGTGGACTTGTCTGGGCTGCAGAAAATAAGAGAAATATTTTGGTTAATTCAGTTTTTATAGCCACACAACAGAAAAAAAGTAATAAGATTAAATGCAAAGATACATTTCTACTTACTTTGTCTCTGTCCAAATTTCTGTAAGAAGAAGCAGCATAGGTTAGGATATCAATGGTGGAGTTCTACATAAGCGATGGTCCAGGACGTGATGCTCTTTCTGTGTGATTTCAGGTAAAACAAACTTTGGAAAATGGTTAGTAGTAAAAATGCAATCTATATTAGAAGACTTTCATCTCTTGATATAGATGATTGCATTCAACTTACTTAAAGATTGGTTACATTTTTACAGAATGGTGGACATTTCTTACCAGCCATAGGGGTCTGCATCTGGATACTTGGACCTTCTATCTGTCAACAGCTCAAATCGACACTTGATGAAGTGGACTTGTCTGGGCTTGCAGAATAAAAGAGAAATATTTGTTATTCAGTTTTTTATAGCCACACACAGAAAAAAGTAATAAGATAAATGCAAAGATACATTTACTACTTTGTCTGTGTCCAAACTTCTGTAAGAATGAAGCAGCCATAGGGTTAGAATATTCAAAGATGGAGTTCTACGATAAGCGATGGTCCACGGACTGTGATGTCTCTTCTTGTGTGATCTTTTAGGTAAAACAAAACTTTGGAAATGGTTAGTAGTAAAAATGCAATCTCATTAGAAGACTTTCATCTCTCTGATACATGATGATTGCATTCAACTTACTTAAAAGATTGGTTACATTTTACAGAATGGTGGACATTTCTTACCAGCCGTAGGGGTCTGCATCTTAATTTAGGACCTTCTATCTCGACAACAGCTCAAATCGTGACTTGATGAAGTGGACTGTCTGGGCTGACAAAAAGTAAAGAGAAAAGTTTGTTAGTTATGTTTTTAATAGCCACACAGCCAAAAAGTACTATGATTAAAAGCAAAGATAAATTTACTTACTTTGTCGTGTTCCAAATTTTGTAAGAATGAAGGGCCATAGGCTAGGATCTTCAATGATGGAGATTATAACTAAGCGAGGTCCGGACTGTGTTCTGTTCTTCTGATGATCTTTAGAAAACAAAACTTTACAAAGGTGGTAGTAGCAAAAATGCAATCTCAATCAGAGACTTCATCTCTCTGATAATTGATGTGCATTCAGTACTTAAAAGATTGGTTACATTTTACAGAATGGTGGGACATTTTCACCAGCATAGGGGTCTGCATCTTATTCAGACTTCTTATCTGTCAACAACTCAAACGAACTTGATGAAGTGGACTTGTTGGGCTGCAGAAAATAAAAGAGAAATATTTTGTTAATTCAAGTTTTTTAATAGCCACACAACAGAAAAAAAGTATAAGATTTAATGCAAAGATACATTTCTACTACTTGTCTGTGTCCAAATTTTCGTAAGATGAAGCAGGCCATAGGTAGGATCTTCAATGATGGAGATTCTACGATAAGGATGGTCCACGATGTGATGTCTCCTCTTATGTGATCTTAGGTAAAACAAAACTTTGGAAAATGGTTAGTAGTAAAATGCAATCTCTATCAGCAAACTTTCATTTCTGATACTTGATGATTGCATTCGACTTCTTAAAAGATTGGTTACATTTTACAGAATGGTGGACATTTCTTACAGCCATAGGGGTTGCATCTTAATTCTAGGACCTTCTATCTCGAAACGCTCAAATCGGCTTGTGAAGTGGACCTTGTCTGGGTCTACAAAAGAATAGAGAAAGTTTTGTTAGTTATGTTTTAATAGCCACACAGCAAAAGTACTATGATAAAAGCAAAGATACATTTTACTTACTTTGTCTGTCCAAATTTTCTGTAAGAATGAAGGGCCATAGGTAGGATCTTCAATGATGGAGATTTACGATAAGCGATGGTCCAGGCTGTGTTCTGTCTCTTCTGTGAGATCTTTAGAAAAAAAACTTTTAAATGGTTAGAGCAAAAATGCAATCTCAATCAGTAGACTTCATCTTGATACTTGATGATTGCATTCAGCTACTTAAAAGATTGGTTACATTTTTACAGAATGGTGGACATTTCTCACCAGACATAGGGGTCTGCATCTTAATCTAGGACCTTCTATCTGTCAACACTCAAACCGATCTTGATGAAGTGGACTTGTTGGGCTGCACAAAATAAAGAGAAAATTTTGTTAGTTCAAGTTTTTTAATAGCCACACAACAGAAAAAAGTATAAGATTAATGCAAAGTACATTTCTACTTACTTTGTCTGTGTCCAAATTTCTGTAGAATGAAGGGCCATAGGCTAGGATCTTCAATGATGGAGACTACGATAAGCGATGGTCCACGAATGTGATGTTCTCTTATGTGATCTTTAGGTAAAACAAAACTTTGGAAAATGGTTAGTGTAAAAATGCAATCTCTATCAGAACTTTCTCTTTGATACTTGATGATTGCATTCAACTTACTTAAAAGATTGGTTACATTTTTACAGAATGGTGGACATTCTTACCAGCCATAGGGGTCTGCATCTTGTACTTGGACCTTCTATTTTGTCAGACACGCTAAAATCGATACTTGATGAAGAGCTCCTGTTGGGCTGCAAAATAATAGGAGAAGTTTGTTAGTTTAACTGTTTAATAGCCACACAGCTGAAAAAAGTTACTTGATGAAATGCAAAGAAACTTTCTACTTACTTGTCAGTGTCAAAATTTTCTGTAAGAATAGCGGCCATAGGATAGGATCTTCAATGATGGGATTCTACGATAAGCGATGTCCAGGACTATGTTTGTCTCTCTGAAGGTCTATTAGCAAAACAAAAACTTTTACATCGGTTAGTAGCAAAATGCAATCTCAATCAGTAGACTTTCATCTCTCTGATACTTGATGATTGCATTCACTACTTAAAAGTTGGTTACATTTTTACAGAATGGTGGACATTTCTACCAGCCATAGGGGTCTGCCATCTTGAATTATAGGACTTCCTATAGTCAACAACTCAAACGACTTTGATGAAGTGGACTTGTTGGGCTGCAGAAATAAAGAGAGAATATTTTGTTAGTTCAAGTTTTTTAATAGCCACACAACAAAAAAAGTAATAAGATTCAAGCAAAGATACATTTTATTACTTTGTCTGTGTCCAAATTTCTGTAAGAATGAAGCGGCCATAGGCTAGGATCTTCAATGATGGAGATTCTCGATAAGGACATGGTCCAGATGACTGTAGTTCTCTCTTTGTGACTTTAGGGTAAAACAAAAACTTTGAAAATGGTTAGTAGTAAAAATGCAATCTCTGATCAGCACTTTCATTTCTGATACTTGATGATTGCATTCAACTTATAAGATTGGTTCATTTTTACAGAATGGTGGACATTTCTTACCAGCCATAGGGGCGATCTGATACTTGGACCTCTCTATGTCACAGCTCAAACGAACACTTGATGAAGTGGACTGTCTGGGCTGCAGAAAATAAAAGAGAAATATTGAATTCATGTTTTTTTAATAGCCACACACAGAAAAAAGTAATAAGATTAAATGCAAAGATACATTTCTACTACTTTGTCTCTGTCCAAACTTTCTGTAAGAATGAAGCAGCCATAGGTTAGGATCTTCAATGTTGGAGATCTACGATAAGCGATGGTCCAGGACCGTGATGTCTCTTTGTGTGATTTCAGGTCAAAACAAAACTTTGGAAAATGGTTAATAGGAAAATGCAATCTCATCAGCAGACTTTTCATCTCTTGATACTTGATGATTGCATTCAACTTACTTAAAAGATTGGTACATTTTTACAGAATGGTGGACATTTCTTACCACCATAGGGGTCTGCATCTGGATACTTGGACCTTCTATCTTGTCAACAGCTCAAATCGACACTTGATGAAGTGGACTTGTTGGGCGCAGAAAATAAAGAGAAATGAATATTTTAATAGATATCATCCGAAACAATATTTCTAACATAGTATTCATCCAACTCCTCCCACCGAAATTAAACTCATTCTCTCCTTACCATATTCATTAGCTTAACTTCTTCTCTTATACATCAGTATAATAGCCACACAACAGAAAAAAGTAATAAGATTCAATGCAAAGATACATTACTACTTACTTGTCGTGTCCAACTTTCGTAAGATAGAAGCAGCCATAGGTTAGGATATTCAATGTGGAGATTCTCAGATAAGCGATGGTTCAGGACGTGATGTCTCTTCTTGTGGTGATCTCAGGTAAAACAAAATTGGAAAATGGTTAGTAGTAAAAATGCAATCTCTATTAGAAGACTTTCATCTCTCTGATACATGATGATGCATTCAATTACTTAAAAGATTGGTTACATTTTTACAGAATGGTGGACATTTCTACCAGCGTAGGGGTCTGCATCTTATTCTGACCTTCTATCTCGACAAAAGCTCAAATCGTGACTTGATGAAGTGGACCTGTCTGGGCTACAAAATAATAGAGAAAAGTTTTGTTAGTTTATGTTTTTAATAGCCCACAAAGCCAAAAAGTACTATGGTTAAAAGCAAAGACACATTTCTACTTACTTTGTCTGTGTCCAAACTTCTGTAAGAATGAAGCAGCCATAGGTGGATCTTCAATGTGGAGAATTCTACAATAAGCGATGGTCAGGACTATGTTCTTCTTTTCCTTGTGATCTTTACCAAAAAAAAAATTTTACAAATGGTTAGTAGTCAAAAGAATCTCATCAGCAGACTTCATCTCTCTGATACTTGATGAGCATTCAACTTACTTAAAAGATTGGTTACATTTTACAGAATGGTGACATTTCTTCAGCATAGGGGTCTGCATCTTGATACTTGGACCTTCTGTCTTGTCACCTCAACCGACTTGATGAAGTGGATTGTCTGGCTGCAGAAAAAAAAGAGAAATATTTGTTTAGTTCAAGTTTTTTTAATAGCCACAAACAAAAAAAGTATAAGATTCAATGCAAAGATACATTTCTACTTAATTTGTCTTGTCCAAACTTTTGTAAGAATGAAGCGGCCATAGGTAGGATCTTCAATGATGGAGATTCACGATAAGCGATGGTCCACGACTGTGATGTCTCTCTTTGTGATCTTTAGGTAAAACAAAACTTGGAAAAATAAAAATGTTAGTGTAAACAGAATCTCATCAGAGACTTTCATTCTGATACTTGATGATTGCATTCACTACTTAAAAGATTGGTTACATTTTTACAGAATGGGGACATTTCTACCAGCCATAGGGGTCGCATCTTGATACTTGGACCTTCTCTCTCGTCAACAGTCAAACCGACACTTGATGAAGTGATTGTCTGGGCTGCAGAAAATTAAAGAGAAATTTTTGGTAATTATGTTTTTTAAGCCACACAACAGAAAAAAGTAATAAGATTAAAAGCAAAGATACATTTCTACTTACTTTGTCTAGTCCAAACATTCTGTAGGAATGACGAGCCATAGTTAGGATCCTCCACTGTGGAGAATCTACGATAAGCGATGGTCCAGGACTATGTTCTGTCTCTTCTGGGTGATCTTTAGCAAAAATAAAACTTTTACAATGGTAGTAGCAAAAAATGCAATCTCTATCTGAAGACTTTCATCTCTCTGGTAATTGATGATTGCATTCAACTTACTTAAAAGATTGGTTACAATTTTACAGAATGGTGGACATTCTTACCAGCCATAGGGGTCCGCATCTTGATACTGGACCTTTCTCATCGTAACACGCAAACGAACTGATGAAGTGGACTTGTCTGGGTGCAGAAGATAAAAGAGAAATTTTGTAATTCAAGTTTTTTAATAGCCACAACAGAAAGAAAGTAATATAGATTAATGCAAAGTACATTACTACTTACTTTGTCTGTGTCCAAACTTTTGTAAGAATGAAGCAGCTAAGCCTAGAATATTCAATGATGGAGATCTACATAAGCGTGGTCACGACTGTGATGTCTCTTCTTGTGTGATCTTTAGGAAAACAAAACTTGGAAAATGTGTAGTAGTAAAATGCAATCTCTATAGAAGACTTTCATCTCTCTGATACTTGATGATTGCATTCAACTTACTTAAAAGATTGGTTTCATTTTTTACAGAATGGTGGACATTTCTTACAGCCGTAGGGGTCTTGCACTATCTAGGACCTTCTATTCGACAACAGCTCAATCGTGACTGATGAAGTTGACTGTCTGGGCTACAAAAAGTAATAGAGAAAAGTTTTGTTAGTTTTGTTTTTTAATAGCCACACAGCCAAAAAAGTATATGATTAAAAGCAAAAGACACATTTCTAATACTTTGTCTGTGTCAAACTTTCTGTAAGAATGAAGCGGCCATAGGATAGGATCGTCAATGAGGAGATCTATCAATAAGCGATGGTCCAGGACATGTTTAGTCTCTTCCTGGGTGATCTTTACCAAAATAAAAACTTTTACAAATGGTTAGTAGGCAAAAATGCCATCTCATCAGAGACTTCAGCTCTCTGATCCTTCTTGAGATTGCATTCAACTACTTAAAAGATTGGTTACATTTTTACGAATGGGGACATTTCTTACCGCATGGAGGGTCTGCACTCTTCGAACTACTGGACTTACTTGGTCAACAGCTCAAATTTGACACTTGATGTAAAGTGGACTTGTGGGCTGCAGAGAAACTAAAGAGAAATATAGAGAGAAGTTTTGTTAGTTTAAGTTGTTTAATAGCCACACAGCTGAAAAAAGTACTATGATGAAATGCAAAGATACATTTCTACTTACTTTGTCTGTGTCCAAACTTTCTGTAAGAATGAAGCAGCCATAGGATAGGATCTTCAATGATGGAGATTCTACAATAAGCGATGGTCCAGGACTATGTTCTGTCTCTTTCTGGGTGATCTTTACCAAAATAAAAACTTTTAGAAGTGGTTAGTAGCAAAAATGCAATCTCAATCAGCAGACTTTCATCTCTCTGATACTTGATGATTGCATTCAGCTTACTTAAAAGATTGGTTACATTTTTACAGAATGGTGGACATTTCTCACCAGCCATAGGGGTCTGCATCTTGATACTTGGACCTTCTATCTAGTCAACAACTCAAACCGACACTTGATGAAGTGGACTTGTCTGGGCTGCAGAAAATAAAAGAGAAATATTTTGTTAATTCAAGTTTTTTAATAGCCACACAACAGAAAAAAGAAATAATATTAAATGCAAAGATACATTACTACTTACTTTGTCTGTGTCCAAATTTTCTGTAAGAATGAAGCGGCCATAGGCTAGGATCTTCAATGATGGAGATTCTACGATAAGCGATGGTCCACGACTGTGATGTCTCCTCTTATGTGATCTTTAGGTAAAACAAAACTTTGGAAAATGGTTAGTAGTAAAAATGCAATCTCTATCAGCAAACTTTCATTTCTGATACTTGATGATTGCATTCAACTTACTTAAAAGATTGGTTACATTTTTACAGAATGGTGGACATTTCTTACCAGCCATAGGGGTCTGCATCTGGATACTTGGACCTTCTCTCTCGTCAACAGCTCAAACCGACACTTGATGAAGTGGACTTGTCTGGGCTGCAGAAAATAAAAGAGAAATATTTTGGTAATTCATGTTTTTTAATAGCCACACAACAGAAAAAAGTAATAAGATTAAATGCAAAGATACATTTCTACTTACTTTGTCTCTGTCCAAACTTTCTGTAAGAATGAAGCAGCCATAGGTTAGGATATTCAATGTTGGAGATTCTACGATAAGCGATGGTCCAGGACCGTGATGTCTCTTCTTGTTACATTACTTGATGAAGTGGTACTGTCTGCTTCAGAAAAGAAAAGAGAGACATTTTGTTAGTTCAAGTTTTTTCATAGGACACAATTGAAAAAAGTAATGTGAATAAAAAAACAAAGAGTAGATTTCTACTTACTTGGTCTCTGTCCAAACATTGTGTAGGAATTGCTACGGGCCAAGTTGGAATCTTCAAGAGGAGATTTTAGATAAGGATGGTCAAGACTGTGGTTCTCTCTCTTCTTGTGTATCTTTAGTAAAAAAAACTTTGAAAAGAGTTAATGTAAAAATGCAATCTCGATCAGAAGATTCATTTCTCTGGTAATGATGATTGCATTCAACTTACTTAAAAGATTGGTCACAATTTTACAGAATGGTAGACCATTCTTACCAGCCATAGGGGTCCGCATCTTGAACCTTGGACCTTCTAGCTTGCCAACAGATCAAATCGGTACTTGATGAAGTGGACTTGTCCGGCTCAAAAATAAAGAAGAGTTTTGTTAGTTCATATAATAGGACACAATGAAAAGTTATATGATAAAACCAAAAACATTTCTAATTACTTTATCTCTGTCCAAATTTCATGTGAATGAAGGGCCATAGGTTAGAGCTTCAATGAGAGTTCTACATAAGCGATGGTCCAGACTGTGTTCTGTCTCTTCTTGTTATCCTTAGTAAAACAAAACTTTGAAAAGGTTAGTAGTAAAAATGCAACCTATCAGAAGACTTCATCTCTCTGATACTTGATGATTGCATTCAACTTACTAATGATTGGTACAATTTACAGATGTGGACATTCTTACCAGCGTAGGTCGGCATCTGTATACTGCGACCTTTTACCTCGACAACGCTCAAATCAGTACTTGATGAAGTGGACTTGCTGTGCTTCAGAAAAGAAAAGAGAGAAGTTTTGTTAGTTCAAGGTTTTTTCATATGACACACAATGAAAAAAGTAATGTGATAAAAACAAAGATAAGTCTACTTACTTTGTCTGTCTGTCTAAACATTGTGGCCGAACGAATCAGCATGGTTGGAATCTTCAACTATGAAGATTCTAGATAGCGATGGTCCAGGACGTGTTCTGTCTATTCTTGTGTTATCCTTAGTAAAAAAAACTTTGAAAATGGTTAGTGTAAAAATGCAATCTCTATCAGAAGACTCATCTCTCCGATACTGATGATTGCATCAGACTTACTTAAAAGTTTGGTCACAATTTTTGCAGAATGGTGGACCTTCTTAACCAGCCGTAGGTCGGCATCTGTATACTACCTTTTACTCAAAACAGCTCAAATCAGTATTATGGAATGGGACTGTCTGTGCTCAGAAAGAAAAGCGAACGTTTTGTTAGATTCAAGTATTTTTCAGAGGTAGTAAAAATGCAATCTCAATCAGAGACTTTCATCTTCTGATACTGATGATTGCATTCAACTTACTTAAAAGATTGGTTACATTTTTACAGAATGGTGGACCATTTCTTACCAGCCATGGGGTCTGCATCTTGATACTTGGACCTCTTCTTGTCAACAGCTCAAACCGACACTTGATGAAGTGGACTTGTCTGGGCTGCAGAAAATAAAAGAGAAATATTTTGTTAGTTCAAGTTTTTTTAATAGCCACAACAGAAAAAAGAATAAGATAATGCAAAGATACATTTCTACTTACTTTGTCTGTGTAATTTTCTGTAAGAATGAAGCGGCCATAGGCTAGGATCTTCAATGATGGAGATTTACGATAAGCGATGGTCCCGACTGTGATGTCTCCTCTTATGTGATTCTTAGGTAAAACAAACTTTGGAAATGGTTAGTAGTAAAAATGCAATCTCTATTAGCAAACTTTCATTTCTGATACTTGATGATTGCATTTCAACTTACTTAAAAGATTGGTTACATTTTTACAGAATGGTGGACATTTCTACCAGCCATAGGGGTCTGCATGATACTTGGACATTCTCTACTCGTCACAGCTCAAACCGACACTTGATGAAGTGGACTTGTCTGGGCTGACAGAAAATAAAAGAGAAAATTTTGTTTAATTCATGTTTTAATAGCCACCAACAGAAAAAAGTAATAAGATTAAAGCAAGAACATTTCTACTTACTTTGTCTCTGTCCAAACTTTCTGTAAGAATGAAGCAGCCATAAGGTTAGGATTCAATGTTGGAGATTCTACGATAAGCGATGGTCCAGGACTAGTGATTGTTCTTTATGGTGTGATCTTCAGGTATAAACTAAACTTTGAAAATGGTTAGTAGAAAAATGCAATCTCATTAGAGACTTATCTCTCTGATACTTGATGAGTTGCATTCAACTACTTAAAAGAGCATTGGTTACATTTACAGACATGTGGACATTCTTACCGCCATAGGGGTCTGCATCTTGATATGGACCTTCATATCATAGTCAACAGCTCAAATCGGACACTTGATGAAGTGGACTTGTCTGGGTGCAGAAAATAAAAGAGAAATATTTGTTAATTCAGTTTTTAATACCACAAACAGAAAAAAGTATAAGATTAATGCAAAGATACATTTACTTACTTTGTCTGTGTCCAAACTTTCTGGAAGAATGAAGCAGCCATAGGTTAGAATTTCAATGATGGAGATTCTACGATAAGCGATGGTCCCGACTGTGATCTTTCTTTTGTGATCTTAGGTAAAACAAAACTTTGGAAATGGTTGTAGTAAAAATGCAATCTATCTAGAAGACTTTCATCTCTCTGATACGATGATTGCATTCAACTTACTTAAAAGATTGGTTACATTTTACAGATGGTGGACATTTCTACCAGCCTAGGTGTCTGCATCTTAAGTCTAGACCTCTATCTCGCAACAGCTCAAATCGTGACTATGAAGTGGACGCTGTCTGGGCTGACAAAAGTAATAGAGAAAAGTTTTGTAGTTTTGTTTTAATAGCCACACAGCCAAAAAGTACTATGATTAAAAGCAAAGATACATTTCTACTTACTTTGTCGTGTCCAAAATTTTCTGTAGAATGAAGTGGCCATAGGTATAGGATCTTCAATGATGGAGATTCTACGATAAGCGATGGTCCAGGACTGTGTTCTGTCTCTTCTTGAATGATCTTTAGCAAAAACAAAACTTTTACAAGTGGTTAGTAGCAAAAATGCAATCTCAATCAGTAGACTTTCATCTCTCTGATACTTGATGATTGCATTCAGCGTACTTAAAGAGTGGTACATTTTTACAGAATGGTGGACATTCTTCACCAGCATAGGGGTCTGCATTTAATCTAGGACCTTCTATCGTCAAACAACTCAAATCGACACTTGATGAAGTGGACTTGTCTGGGCTGCAGGAAAATAAAAAAAAGAGAATATTTTGTTAATTCAAGTTTTTTAATCCACACAACAGAAAAAGTATAAGATTATGCAAAAGATACATTTCTACTTACTTGTCTTGTGTCAAATTTTCTGTAAGAATGAAGCGCCATGGTAGGATCTTCAATGATGGAGATCTACGATAAGCGATGGTCCACGACTGTGATGTCTCTCTTTATGTGACTTAGGTAAAACAAAACTTTGGAAAATGTTAGTAGTAAAATGCAATCTCTATCAGCAACTTTCATTTCTGAACTGATTGATTGCATTCTTACTTAAAAGATTGGTTACATTTTTACAGAGATGGTGGACATTTCTTACCAGCCATAGGGTCTGCATCTATCTAGGACCTCTATCTCGACAACAGCTCAAAACGTACTGATGAAGTGGACTGTCTGGGCTACAAAAAGAGTATAGAGAAAGTTTGTAGTTAGTTTTTTAATAGCCACACAGCCAAATAAGTACTATGATTAAAAGCAAAGATACATTTCTACTTACTTTGTCGTGTCCAAATTTCTGTAAGAATGCAGAGGCCATAGGTAGGATCTTCCATGATGGAGATTCTACGATAAGCGATGGTCCAGGACTGTGTTCGTCTCTTCTTGAATGATCTTAGCAAAAACAAAACTTTACAAGGGTAGTAGCAAAAATGCAATCTCAATCAGAGACTTTCATCTCTGATACTTGATGATTGCATTCACTACTTAAAAGATTGGTTACATTTTTACAGATGGTGGACATTTTCACCAGCCATAGGGGTCTGCATCTTAATCTGACCTTCTATCTGTCAACAACTCAAACCGACCTTGATGAAGTGGACTTGTCTGGGCTGCAGCAAAATAAAGAGAAATATTTTGTTATTCAAGTTTTTTAATAGCCACACAACAGAAAAAAGTTTAAGATTAATGCAAAAATACATTTCTACTTACTTTGTCTGTGTCCAAAATTTCTGTAAGAATGAAGCGGCCATAGGTTAGGATCTTCAATGATGGAGATTCTACGTAAGCAGCGATGGCACGACTGTGATGTTCCTCTTATGTGATCTTTAGGTAAAACAAACTTGGAAAATGGTTAGTAGTAAAATGCAATCTCTATCAGCAAACTTTCATTTCTGAACTTGATGATTGCATTCAACTTACTAAAAGATTGGTTACATTTTTACAGAATGGTGGACATTTCTACCAGCCATAGGGGTCTGCATCTTGTACTGGACCTTCTATCTTGTCGACCCTAAAATCGTACTTGATGAAGCGCTCCTGTTGGGCTGCAAAAATAATAGAGAGAAGTTTTGTTAGTTTAACTTGTTTAATGCCACACAGCTGAAAAAAGTTACTATGATGAAATGCAAAGATACATTTATACTTACTTTGTCTGTGTCCAAATTTTCTGTAAGAATTAAGAGGGCCATAGGCTAGGATCTTCAATGATGGAGGAGATCTACGATAAGCGATGGTCCAGGACTGTTCTGTCTCTTCTTGATGATCTTAGCAAAAAACAAAACTTTTACAAGTGGTTAGTAGCACAAAAAGGCAATCTAATCAGAGACTTTCATCTCTTGATACTTGATGATTGCATTCAGCGTACTTAAAGATTGGTTAACTATTGTACAGAATGGTGGAAATTCCACAGCCATAGGAGGTCTGCATCTTAATTCTAGGACCTTCTATTCTGTAACAGAAACTCAAACGACCTTGATGAAGTGGACTTGTCTGGGCTGCAGAAAATAAAAAGAGAAAATTTTGTTATTAGTTTTTTTAATAGCCACACAACAGAAAAAAGTATAAGATCAAAGCAAAGATACATTTCACTTAATTTGTCTGTGTCCAAATTTCTGTAAGAATGAGAGCGGCCATAGGCTAGGATCTTCAATGATGGAGATTCTCGATAAGCGATGGTCCACGACTGTGAGTCTCCTCTTTATGTGATCTTTAGGTAAAACAAAACTTGGAAAATGGTTAGTAGTAAAAATGCAATCTCTATCAGCAAAGATTTCTCTTCTGATACTTGATTGCATTCAACTTACTTAAAAGATTGGTTACATTTACAGAATGGTGGACAATTCTTACCAGCCAAGGGTCTGCATCTGATACTTTGGACCTTCTCTCTCGTCAACAGCTCAAACGAACTTGATGAAGTGGAACTGTCTGGGCTGCAGAAAAATAAAGAGAATATTTTGGTAATTGTTTTGTTTTTTATAGCCACACACACAGAAAAAAGTAATAAGATTAAATGCAAAGAACATTTCTACTTACTTTGTCTCTGTCCCAACACTCTCTGTAAGAATGAAGCGCCATAGGTTAGGAATCTTCGCATGGAGGGAGATTCTACGATAAGCGATGGTCCGGACCGTGATGTCTCCTTCTGTGGATCTTCAGGGAAAACAAACTTTGGAAAATGGTATAGCAGAAATGCAATCTCAATCAGCAGACTTTCATCTCTCTGATACTTGATGATTGCATTCAACTTACTTAAAAGATTGGTTACATTTTACAGAATGGTGGAATTCTTACCAGCCATAGGGGTCTGCATCTGGATACTTGGACCTTCTATCTTGCAACAGTCAATCGACACTGATGAAGTGACTTGTCTGGGCTGCAGAGAAAATAAAAGAGAAATATTTTGTTAAGTCAAGTTTTTTAATGCACCCCATACAGAAAAAATAATATAAATGCAAAGATACATTATTACTACTTTGTCTGTGTCACCAAAATTTCTGTAAGAATGAAGCAGCCATAGGTTAGAATATTCAATGATGGAGATTCTACGATAAGCGATGGTCCACGACTGTGATGTCTCTTCTTGTGTGATCTTTAGGTAAAACAAAACTTTGGAAAATGGTTAGTAGTAAAAATGCAATCTCTATTAGAAGACTTTCATCTCTCTGATACATGATGATTGCATTCAACTTACTTTAAAGATTGGGTACATTTTTACAGAATGGTGGACATTTCTTACCAGCCAAAAGGTCAGCCTCTTGATACTTGGACCTTCCATCTTGTCAACAGCTAAAATCGATACTTGATGAAGCGCTCCTGTTTGGGCTGCAAAAGGGTTATAGAGAGAAGTTTTGTTAGTTGAAGTTGTTTATAGCCACACAGCTGAAAAAAGTACTATGATGAAAAGCAAAGATACATTTCTACTTACTTTGTCTCTGTCCAAACATTCTGTAGGAATGAAGTGGCCATAGGAATGGATCCTTCGCTGTGGAGAATCTACGATAAGCGATGGTCCAGGACTGTGTTCTGTCTCTTCCTGTGTGATCTTTAGCAAAAACAAAACTTTTACAAATGTTTAGTAGCAAAAATGCAATCTCAATGCATTCAACTTACTTAAAAGATTGGTTACAATTTTACAGAATGTTGGACATTTCTTACCAGCCATAGGGGTCGGCATCTTAATTCTAGGACCTTCTATCTCGACAACAGCTCAAATCGTGACTTGATGATGTGGACTTGTCTGGGCTACAAAAAGTAATAGAGAGAAGTTTTGTTAGTTAAAGTTGATTAATAGCCACACAGCTGAAAAAAGTACTATGATGAAAAGCAAAGATACATTTCTACTTACTTTGTCTCTGTCCAAACATGCTGTAGGAAAGAAGCGGCCATAGAAAAGGATCCTTTGCAGTGGAGAATCTATGATAAGCGATGGTGCAGGACTGTGTTCTGTCTCCTCTTGTGTGATCTTTAGCAAAAACAAAACTTTGAAAATGGTTACTAGTAAAAATTTAATCTCAATCAGCAGACTTTCATCTCTCTGATACTTGATGATTGCATTCAACTTACTTAAAAGACTGGTTACAATTTTACAGAATAGTTGATTTTTCTTACCAGCCTCTTGATATGTGAACCTTCTAGTTCGTCAACAGATCAAATCGGTACTTGATGAAGTGGACTTGTCTGGGCTACAAAAAGTAATGGAGAGAAGTTTTGTTAGTTTATGTTTTTTAATAGCCACACAGCGGAATAAAGTACTATGATTAAAAGCAAAGATACATTTCTACTTACTTTGTCTCTGTCCAAACATTCTGTAGGAAAGAAGCGGACATAGGAAAGGATCCTTCGCAGTGGAGAATCTATGATAAGCGATGGTCCAGGACTGTGTTCTGTCTCTTCCTGTGTGATCTTTAGCAAAAACAAAACTTTTACAAATGGTTAGTAGCAAAAATGCAATCTCAATCAGCAGACTTTCATCTCTCTGATACTTGATGATTGCATTCAACTTACTTAAAAGACTGGTTACAATTTTACAGAATAGTTGATTTTTCTTACCAGCCATAGGGGTCTGCATCTTGATACCTGGACCTTCTATCTCGTCAACAGATCAAATTGGTAATTGATGAAGTGGACTTGTCTGGGCTGCAGAAAATAAAATAGAGGGGTTTTGTTAGTTTAAGTTTTTTAATAGCCACACAACAGATAATAGAAATAAGATTAAATGCAAAGATACATTTCTACTTACTTTGTCTGTGTCCAAACTTTCTGTAAGAATGAAGCAGCCATAGGTTAGAATATTCAATGATGGAGATTCTACGATAAGCGATGGTCCACGACTGTGATGTCTCTTCTTGTGTGATCTTTAGCAAAAACAAAACTTTTACAAATGTTTAGTAGTAAAAATGCAATCTCTATCAGCAGACTTTCATCTCTCTGATACTTGATGATTGCATTCAACTTACTTAAAAGATTGGTTACATTTTTACAGAATGGTGGACATTTCTTACCAGACATAAGGTCAGCCTCTTGATACTTGGACCTTCTATCTTGTCGACCGCTAAAATCGATACTTGATGAAGCGCTCCTGTTTGGGCTGCAAAAAGTAATAGAGAGAAGTTTTGTTAGTTTAAGTTGTTTAATAGCCACACAGCTGAAAAAAGTACTATGATGAAAAGCAAAGATACATTTCTACTTACTTTGTCTCTGTTCAAACATTCTGTAGGAATGAAGGAGCCATAGGAAAGGATCCTTCGCTGTGGAGAATCTATGATAAGCGATGGTCCAGGACTGTGTTCTGTCTCTTCCTGTGTGATCTTTACCAAAATAAAAAGTTTTACAAATTGTTAGTAGCAAAAATGCAATCTCTATCAGCAATCTTTCATCTCTCTGATACTTGATGATTGCATTCAACTTACTTAAAAGATTGGTTACATTTTTACAGAATGGTGGACATTTCTTACCAGCCATAGGATTTGCGTCTTGATACTTGGACCTTCTATCTTGTCAACAGCTCAAATCGACACTTGATGAAGTGGACTTGTCTGGGCTGCAGGAACTATAAGAGAAATATTTTGTTAATTCAAGTGTTTTTAATAGCCACACAAGAGAAAAAAGTAATAAGATTAAATGCAAAGATACATTTCTACTTACTTTTTCTCTGTCCAAACATTCTGTAGGAATAAAGCGGCCATAGGTTAGGATCCTTCGCTGTGGAGAATCTACGATAAGCGATGGTCCAGGACTGTGATGTCTCTTCTTGAATGATCTTTAGCCAAAACAAAACTTTTACAAATGGTTAGTAGTAAAAATGCAATCTCTATCAGCAGACTTTCATTTCTGATACTTGCTGATTGCATTCAACTTACTTAAAAGATTGGTTACATTTTTACAGAATGGTGGACATTTCTTACCAGCCATAGGGGTCTGCATCTTGATACTTGGACCTTCTTTCTCGTCAACAGCTCAAATCGACACTTGATGAAGTGGACTTGTCTGGGCTGCAGAAAATAAAAGAGAAATATTTTGTTAGTTCAAGTTTTTTTAATAGCCACACAAGAGAAAAAAGTAATAAGATTAAATGCAAAGATACATTTCTACTTACTTTGTCTGTGTCCAAATTTTCTGTAAGAATGAAGCAGCCATAGGTTAGGATCTTCAATGATGGTGATTCTACGATAAGCGATGGTCCACGACTGTGAAGTCTCTTCTTGTGTGATCTTTAGGTAAAACAAAACTTTGGAAAATGGTTACTAGTAAAAATGCAATCTCTATCAGAAGACTTTCATCTATCTGATACATGATGATTGCATTCAACTTACTTAAAAATTGGTTACATTTTTACAGAATGGTGGATATTTCTTACCAGCCATAAGGTCAGCCTCTTGATACTTGGACCTTCTATCTTGTCAAGAGCTAAAATCGATACTTGATGAAGCGCTCCTGTTTGGGCTGCAAAAAGTAATAGAGAGAAGTTTTTTTAGTTTATGTTGTTTAAAAGCCACACAGCTGAAAAAAGTACTATGATGAAAAGCAAAGATACATTTTTACTTACTTTGTCTCTGTCCAAACATTCTGTAGGAATGAAGCGGCCATAGGTTAGGATCCTCCGCTGTGGAGAATCTACGATAAGCGATGGTCCAGGACTGTGTTCTATCTCTTCTTGAATAATCTTTAGCAAAAACAAAACTTTTACAAATGTTTAGTAGCAAAAATGCAATCTCAATCAGCAGACTTTCATCTCTCTGATACTTGATGATTGCATTCAACTTACTTAAAAGATTGGTTACATTTTTACAGAATGGTGGACATTTCTTACCAGCCATAGGGGTCTGCATCTGGATACTTGGACCTTCTATCTTCTCAACAGCTCAAATCGACACTTGATGAAGTGGACTTGTCTGGGCTGCAGAAAATAAAAGAGAAATATTTTGTTAATTCAAGTTTTTTATATAGCCACACAACAGAAAAAAGAAATAATATTAAATGCAAAGATGCATTTCTACTTACTTTGTCTCTGTCCAAATATTCTGTAGGAATGAAGTGGCCATAGGTTAGGATCCTTCGCTGTGGAGAATCTACGATAAGCGATGGTCCAGGACTATGTTCTGTCTCTTCTTGAATGATCCTTAGCAAAAACAAAACTTTTACAAATGGTTAGTAGCAAAAATGCAATCTCTATCAGCAGACTTTCATTTCTGATACTTGATGATTGCATTCAACTTACTTAAAAGATTGGTTATATTTTTACAGAATGGTGGACGTTTCTCACCAGCCATAGGGGTCTGCATCTTGATACTTGGACCTTCTATCTTGTCAACAGCTCAAACCGACACTTGATGAAGTGGACTTGTCTGGGCTGCAGAAAATAAAAGAGAAATATTTTGTTAATTCAAGTTTTTTAATAGCCACACAACAGAAAAAATAAATAATATTAAATGCAAAGATACATTTCTACTTACTTTGTCTGTGTCCAAACTTTCTGTAAGAATGAAGCAGCCATAGGTTAGGATATTCAATGTTGGAGATTCTACGATAAGCGATGGTCCACAACTGTGATGTCTCCTCTTATGTGATCTTCAGGTAAAACAAAACTTTGGAAAATGGTTAGTAGTAAAAATGCAATCTCTATCAGCAGACTTTCATTTCTGATACTTGATGATTGCATTCAACTTACTTAAAAGATTGGTTACATTTTTACAGAATGGTGGACATTTCTTACCAGCCATAGGGGTCTGCATCTTGATACTTGGACTTTCTCTCTCGTCAACAGCTCAAATCGACACTTGATGAAGTGGACTTGTCTGGGCTGCAGAAAATAAAATAGAGAGGTTTTGTTAATTCAAGTTTTTTAATAGCCACACAAGAGAAAAAAGTAATAAGATTAAATGCAAAGATACATTTCTACTTACTTTGTCTGTGTCCAAACATTCTGTAGGAATGAGCAGCCATAGGTTAGGATCCTCCGCTGTGGAAAATACGCGATATGGTCCAGGACTGTGTTCTGTCTCTTCTGTCTGATCTTGATCCTTATACCTCGTATTCAGACGACTTTATTGTATGTGCTGTATGTGATGTAAGTGCTGGATTAGTGTTTATGGTGTTCATGTACGTGCTGTATGAGTGTATTTAGTGTGTGCTGTATGAATTATGCTGTATGTATATGGTGTTTACATATGTTTTTTATGAATGTACATGGTGTTTGTGTATGTTCTGTATGAGTGTTTTTCGTGTTAATGTATGTGCTGTATGAGTGTAAACGGTGTTTGTGTATTTGCTTTATGAATGTATACAGTGTTTATGTATGTGCTGTATGAGTGTATATGGTGTGTATGTGCTGTATTAGTGCATGTGATGTTTGTGTTTATGTTGTATGAGTGTATAATTTTGTGTATATGTTGTATGAGTGTATATGGTGTTTGTGTATGTGTTGTATGAGTGTATATGGTGTTTGTGTATGTGCTTATGAGTGTATGTGGTGTTTGTGTATGTGCAGTATGAGTGTTTTTGGTGTTTATGTATGTGCTGTATTAGTGTATATGGTGTTTGTGTATGTGAGGTGTGTGAATGGTGTTTGTGTATGTGCTGTATGAGTGTATATGGTGTTTGTGTGTGTGCTGTATGAGTGTATATGGTGTTTGTGTTTGTGCTGTATGAGCATATATGGTGTGTTTGTATGTTCTGCATGAGTGTATATGGTGTGTGTTTTTGCTGTATGAGTGCATATGGTGTTTGTGTGTGTGCTGTACGAGACTACATGGTGTTTGTGCATGTGCTGTATGATTCTATATGGTGTTTGTGTTTGTTGCTGAATAACTGAGTTTTTATGTGTGTATGTGTTGGGTGCACATGATGTTTATGTAATATGTGTGTATATGGGTTGTGTATGTATGTGTTTAAGTGAATGCGCAGTTATGAGTTTTTGGTGTTTATGTATGTGCTGTATGAGTGTGATATGAGGTTGGGGATGTGATGGGTGTAGGTGTGAAGGTTGTTGTGTATGTGCTGAATGAGGTATATGGTGTTTGTGCGTGTGCTCTATGAGTGTATATGGTGTTTGTGTATGTTCTTTTTGAGTGTATATGGTGTGTCTTTTTGCTGTATGATTGTATATGGTGTTTGTGTATGTGCTGTATGAGTATATATGATGTTTGTGTGTGTGCTGTTATTGATTGTATATGGGTGTGTTATGTAGTGGTGTATGAGTGTATGTGGGTTTTGTTGTATGTGCTGTATGATTGTATATGGCATGGTTGCTGGTAATGAGTGAATATGGTGTTTGTGTATGTGACTATATGAATGTTATGTGCTGAGGCTGTAAAGGCTGTATGAGTATATATAGCTGGTGTTTGCTGTCGTATGTGCTGTACTAAGTCCTATCGGTGTGTGTGTGTGGCCATGCTGTTGAGGGTATATGGTGTGTATGTGCTGTATGAGTGTATATGCTGTGGGTGTATGTGAGGTAAAGTGTATATAAGCGTTATGTGTGTATGTGCTGCATAATATGTAGTATGTTTGTATGGCACATGGTATTATTGGTATGTCTGCTTGAATGGTATATGGTTGTTTTTGTATGTGCTGTATGACTGTAAGGGTGTGTGTGCTCGTTATGAGTGTATATGCTGTTGAGTGTATATGCTGGTCGGGTGTATGTGCTAGCGATATGTAGTATAGTATGTGTGTACTAGTGGCTGTATGGGTGAACGGTGTATTCTGTCTGTAATTGTATGATGTTGTATATGGATGTGGTGTGTTGTATAAGTTATATAGTGTTTTGTTTATGTTATGTATTGAGTGATATGGTGTCTTGTGCTACGTGTGTGTGTGTTGTAATAAGTGTATGGTGCTGTGTGTTAGATGTGCATAAGAGTTGTATATGGTGGTGTGTCTGCTGTATAAGTGTATTATGCTGATTGTGTATGGTGCTCAGATGAGTGTATAGCCTGTGGGGTTGATTGTTACTGGATGAGTGTATATGATGCGGGATTGTATTTGCTGTATTGAGTGTTATAGTGGTGGTGGAGTGCTGTATGATTGATGATGGTTGTGTGTGTTGTTGTGTTGTACTTGTAGGCGTAACATGATTGTTTCTGTATGTTCTGTGTGAGTTACTTGGTTTTGTTTATGTATGTGTGTATGTTAGGTATATGGTGTTGTGGCTGTATAAGTGTATATGCAGTGTGTTGTTGCTGTCATATAGAAATGTATATGCATGTGGGTTTATGTGCTTGTATGAGTGTATTATGTTGTGTGTATGTGTGTTAGGTGTACTAGGTGTTTCTGTAGTCTGTATTAGGTAATGGTCAGTGTGGGTGCTGTATAAGTGTAATATTTTGAGTGTGCTGCATGAGTGTTTATGCTTGTGATGTATATGTGCATGTATGAGTGTTAATGGTGGTCGTTCGCTGTATGTGTAGTTGAGGTATAGTTAGGGGTGTATGTGTAGTATGAGGTGATAATGGTGTTTTTGTTATTTGCTGTATTGAGTGTATAGGTATGTAGTGCTCGCTTAGTGTATATAGCTGTGTGTATGT
This sequence comes from Engystomops pustulosus, assembly GCA_019512145.1. Taxonomy (NCBI): domain Eukaryota; kingdom Metazoa; phylum Chordata; class Amphibia; order Anura; family Leptodactylidae; genus Engystomops; species Engystomops pustulosus. Next base: position 37,215,449 of record CM033649.1, read on the forward strand.
GATGGTATAAGTGTATATGATGTGGGTGTTGTATGATGCTGTGTAGTGAGGGATAGTGGTGTGTAGATGGTGTTTGATGGGTTTGACATAGTGTTGTGCTGTAGCGTCTGTATGTGTATGAGTGTATATGCTGTGTGTATATGTGCTGTATGAGTATATATGGTGTTTAGTATGTGCGTATGCGGTCTGTCGTGGGTGTATGTGCGGTCTGAGTGTCTTGTTGTGGGTTATGTGCTGAATAGCGTGGTTCGGTTGTTTATGTATGTTCTGTCCATCAGTGTCTATGCCTGTTTGTTTATGTGCGGTATGAGTGGATTGGGGTGTGTGTGTGTGTGTGTTGTATGAGTGTATTTGCTGTGGCTGTATGTGCTGTGTGAGGGTTTATATTGTGTGTATGTGCCATTGATTGTACATGGTGGTGTTGTATGGGCCGTACTCGTACATGGATTTTTCTGTTATGTTTCGCGCGTGAACTTGAATGAATGTATATGGGTTGTTTTGTGCTGTATGAGTGTATATGCCTGTGGGCGTAGGGCGTGTTGTATGAGTGTAATTGTGTGGGCAGATTGTGCTGTATGGGTTGTACTTGGTTGTTCGTTTCGATGTTTTGTAGGCGTTTATATGGTGTGGGTTGTGTGCTGTATGAGTTGTATATGGATTGTTGAAGATACTGAAGGGGGTGATATGTTGTGTGGTTGATATGAGTGTATAGGGGTGTGTGTATGTGCTGTTAGAGGGGTATTAGGTGTGTGTGTGCTGTTTAAGGTACTTGCCCCTGTGTGTATGTGCTTGCTATGGATGTGTAATCCGGTGGTGTATGTGCTGCGTATGAGTGTAAGTAAATGTTGTGTGTCGAATGGCTGTATGCTGTGTTTCATGGTTGTTTCGTATGTTCTGGATGAGTGTATATGTTGGGTTTTATGAGTTGATATGGTTGTGTTGTGTGTTATGTGGGATCATGCTTTGGTGTGATATGTGCTGTAGGACTAGATGCACGATGGTACTTGGGTGAGTGGGTGTAGTTGCGCGCCAGCGTGTATAGGTTGTGTGCTGTGGATGGGTCTGTCCTCCATGGGCATTTTTGCGTGCTAGTATGTCATGCCATGCAGGGTAGATGTGTTTGGTTATGTGCTGTATAACGGTTGTAATATGGGCACTGGGTTGCACGGGTATAAGTGTATATGGCGTGACTACTGCGGTGTGTTGTTGTGCTGATGAATGACTATGCTGTGGGTTTTTGCTGTATGAGTTGTATTAGTGTGGGTGTTGTATGTGCATGTATGGGTCTCGTGTAATGGTGGTTTGTCTGTCTGAGAGTAGATGGCGTGTGGGGTGAGGTAGAAGTGTATTGTGTGTGGTTGCGTGGTTGATGTGATATGCTGTGTGCGGTATGAGGTACTGGCTGTTACGTGTGTGTCGTTGTGTGTGGGTCTACATGGTTGTTTGTTGTGCTTAAGGTTGTATACTGGTAGGTGTATGTATAAGTGGATTGTGGGGTTTAGTGCTGATGAGGTATGGGGTGTTCGTGATTGTTTGGTTCTCTCACGACTGGGTTGTAATACGCTAGATTTATGGGGTGTGGGTGGTTGTATGTGTATTTCTTGTATAGTTCTGAGAGGTAATTTTGTGTATTGTATAGCTTATGTCGTGGTTTCTTTGAGTATTTTTATCTGTTTGTTATTATTTTCTTTATGATGGGCTTACTTTATGCCGTTCTATGTTTTATTTCTTTTTTTCTTTTCTTTTTTGTTTGTGTTTGTGCTGTATGAGTGTTTATAGTATTTATGTATGTGCTGTATGAGTGTATATGGTGTGTATGTGTTGTATGAGTGCACATGATGTTTATGTATATGTTGTATATGGTGTGTATGTATGTGGCTATTTTTGTTAGCCCACGTACAGCAGTCCACTTCATCAGTCACGATTTGAGCTGGTTGTCGAGATAGAAGGTCCTAGAATTAAGATGCAGACCCCTAGGCTGGTAAGAAATGTCCACCATTCTGTAAAAATGTAACCAATCTTTTAAGTAAGTTGAATGCAATCATCAGTATCAGAGAGATGAAAGTTTTAATAGAGATTGCATTTTTACTACTAACCATTTTCCAAAGTTTGTTTTACCTAAGATCACACAAGAAGAGACATCAGTCCTGACCATCGCTTATCGTAGAATCTCCACCATTGATATCAAACCTATGGCTGCTTCATTCTTACAAGTCTGTGGACACAGACAAGTAGTAGTAATGTATCTTGCATTGAATCTTATACTTTTTCTGTTGTGTGGCTATTAAAAAACTTGAATTAACAAAATATTTCTTTTTATTTTCTGCAGCCCAGACAAGTCCACTTCATCAAGTGTCGATTTGAGCTGTTGACAAGATAGAAGGTCCAAGTATCCAAGATGCAGACCCCTATGGCTGGAAGAAATGTCCACCATTCTGTAAAATGTAACCAATCTTTTAAGTAAGTTGAATGCAATACTCAAGTATCAGAGAGATGAAAGTCCTTGAGTTGAGATTGCGATTTGCTGTAAACCATTTTCAAAGTTTTTTTCTGAAGATACACAAGAAGAGACACACGGTCCTGGACCATCGCTTATCGTAGAATCTCCATATGAAGATCCTAACCTATGGCTGCTTATTCTTACAGAAAGTTTGGACAGAGACAAAGTAAGTAGAAATGTATCTTTGCTTTAATCATTACTTTTTTCTGTTGTGTGGCTATTAAAAAACATAAAATTACCAAAATATTTCTCTTATTATTTCTGCAGCCCAGACAAGTCCACTTCATCAAGTAGTCGGTTTGAGCTGTTGCGAGAGAGAAGGTCCAAGTTCAGATGCGACCCTATGCTGGTAAGAAATGTCCCACATTCTGTAAAAAATGTAACCAATCTTTTAAGTAAGTTGAATGCAATCATCAAGTATCAGAATGAAAGTTTGCTGATGAGATTGCATTTTTACTACTAACCATTTTCCAAAGTTTTGTTACCTAAGATCACACAAGAGAGAGACATACAGTCGTGGACCATCGCTTATCGTAGAATCTCCATCATTGAGATCCTAGCCTATGCCGCTTCATTCTTACAGAAAGTTTGGACACAGACAAAGTAAGTAGAAATGTATACTTTGCTGATATATTATTACTTTTTTACTGTTGTGGGCTATTAAAAAACTTGAATAACAAAATATTTCCTTTATTTTCTGCAGCCCAGACAAGTCCACTTCATCAAGAGTCGGTTTGAGTTGTTGACTAGATAGAAGGTCCTAGAATTAAGATGCAGACCCCTTGGCTGGTAGAAATGTCCACCATTCTGTAAAAATGTAACCAATCTTTAAGTAGTGAATGCAATCATCAAGTATCAGAGAGATGAAAGTCTACTGTTGAGATTGCATTTTTGCTACTAACCATTGTAAAAGTTTTGTTTTTGCTAAAGTCATTCAGAAGAGACAGAACATAGTCCTGGACCATCGCTTATCGTAGAATCTCCATCATTGAAGATCCTACTCTATGGCCGCTTATTCTTACAGAAAATGTTGGACATGACAAAGTAAGTAGAAAGGTACTTTGCATTTATCATAGTACTTTTTCAGCTGTGGGGTATTAAACAGTTAAACTAACAAAACTTTCTCTATATTTTGCAGCCAACAGAGCCTTCATCAAGTATCGATTTTAGCTGTGACAAAATAGAAGGTCAAGTATCAAGATGCAGACCCCTATGGCTGGTAAGAAATGTCCACCATTCTGTAAAAATGTAACCAATCTTTTAAGTAAGTTGAATGCAATCATCAAGTATCAGAAATGAAAGTTGCTGATAGAGATTGCATTTTTACTACTAACATTTCCAAAGTTTTGTTTTACCTAAGATCACATAGAGGAACACACACAGTCGTGGACCATCGCTTATCGTAGAATCTCCATCATTGAGAGATCCTAGCCTATGGCCGCTTCATTCTTACAGAAAATTTGGACAAGACAAAGTAAGTAGAAATGTATCTTTGCATTGAATCTTAAACTTTTTTCTGTTGTGTGGCTATTAAAAAAACTTGAACTAACAAAATATTCTCTTTTATTTTTGCAGCCCAGACAAGTCCACTTCATCAAGTCGTTTGAGTGTTGAATAGTGAAGGTCCTAGATTAAGATGCAGACCCCTATGGTGGTGAAGAAATGTCCACCATTCTGTAAAATGTAACCAATCTTTTAAGTAGTGAATGCATCATCAAGTATCAGAGAGATGAAGTTCTGATGAGATTGCATTTTTGCTACTAACCATTGTAAAGTTTGTTTTGCTAAGATCATCAAGAAGAGACAGAACACAGTCCTGGACCATCGCTTATCGTAGAATCCATCATTGAGATCCTAGCCTATGGCCGCTTCATTCTTACAGAAATTTGGACACAGACAAAGTAGTAGAAATGTATCTTTGCTTTTAATCATAGTACCTTTGGCTGTGTGGCTATTAAAAAACATAAACTAACAAAACTTTTCTCTATTACTTTTTGTAGCCCAGACAGGTCCACTTCATCAAGTCACGATTTGAGCTGTTGTCGAGATAGAAGGTCTAGAATTAAGATGCAGACCCCTATGGCTGGTAAGAAATGTTCCACCATTCTGTAAAAATGTAACCAATCTTTTAAGTAAGGAATGCAATCATCAAGTATCAGAAATGAAAGTTTGATAGAGATTGCATTTTTACTACTAACCATTTTCAAGTTTTGTTTTACCTAAAGATCACAAAGGGAGACATCACAGTCGTGGACACACGCTTAGTAGAATCTCCTCATGTGAATCCTAGCACTATGGCCGTTCATTCTTACAGAAATTTGGACACAGCAAAGTAAGTAGAAATGTATCTTTGCATAATCTTATTACTTTTTTTGTTGTGTGGCTATAAAAAACTTGCATTAACAAAAATATTTCTCTTTTATTTATGCAGCCCAGACAAGTCCATTCATCAAGTGTCGATTTGAGTTGTTGACTAGATAGAAGGTCCTAGAATATAAGATGCAGACCCCTATGGCTGGTAGAAATGTCCACCATTCTGTAAAAATGTAACCAATCTTTCAGTAATGAATGCAATCATCAGTATCAGAGAGATGAAAGTTACTGATGAGATTGCATTTTTGCTACTAACCATGTAAAGTTTTGTTTTGCTAAGATCACACAGAAGAGACAGACACAGTCCTGGACCATCGCTTATCGTAGAATCTCCATCATTGAAGATCCTAGCCTATGGCGCTTCATTCTTACAGAAATTTGGACAGACAAAGTAGTAGAAATGTATCTTTGCTTTTAATCATAGTACTTATTGGCTGTGTGGCTATTAAAAAACATAACTAACAAAACTTTTCTCTATTACTTTTGTAGCCCAGACAGTCCATTCATCAAGTCCGATTTAGCTGTTGTCGCGATAGAAGGTCCAGAATTAAGATGCAGACCACCTAGGCTGGTAAGAAATGTCCACCATTCTGTAAAAATGTAACCAATCTTTAAGTAAGTTGAATGCAATCATCATATCAGAGAGATGAAAGTCTTTAATAGAGATTGCATTTTTACTACTAACCATTTTCCAAAGTTTTGTTTTACCTAAAGATCACACAAGAAGAGACATCACAGTCTGGACCATCGCTTATCGTAGAATCTCCATCATTGAAGATTCTAACCTATGGCTGCTTCATTCTTACAGAAGTTTGGACACAGACAAAGTAGTAAAATGTATCTTTGCATTTAATCTATTACTTTTTTCTGTTGTGTGGCTATTAAAAAACTTGAATTAACAAAATATTTCTCTTTTATTTCTGCAGCCCAGACAAGTCCACTTCATCAAGGTCGATTTGAGTGTTGACAGATAGAGGTCCAAGTATAGATGCAGACCCCTATGGCTGGTAAGAAATGTCCACCATTCTGTAAAAATGTAACCAATCTTTTAAGTAAGTTGAATGCAATCATCAGTATCAGAGAGATGAAAGTCTTTAATAGAGATTGCATTTTACTACTAACCATTTTAAAGTTTTAGTGTACCTAAGATCACACAAGAAGAGACATCACTAGTCCTGGACCATCGCTTATCGTAGAATCTCCAATTGAAGATCCTACCTATGGCTGCTTCATTCTACAAGTTTGGACAGAGACAAAGTAAGTAGAAATGTATCTTTGCATTTAATCTAGTACTTTTTTGTTGTGTGGCTATTAAAAAACATGAATTACCAAAATATTCTCTTTTATTTTCTGCAGCCCAGACAAGTCCACTTCATCAAGATGTCGGTTTGAGTGTTGACGAGAGAAGGTCCAGTATCCAGATGCAGACCCCTATGGCTTGTAGAAATGTCCACCATTCTGTAAAAATGTAACCAATCTTTTAAGTAAGTTGAATGCAATCATCAAGTATCAGAAATGAAGTTGCTGATAGAGATTGCATTTTACTACTAACCATTTTCCAAAGTTTTGTTTACCTAAAGATCACATAAGAGAGACATCACAGTCGTGGACCATCGCTTATCGTAGAATCTCCATATTGAGATTCCTACCTATGGCCGCTTCATTCTTACAGAAATTTTGGACACAGACAAAGTAAGTAGAAATATCTTTGCATTGAATCTTATTACTTTTTTCTGTTGTGTGGTATTAAAAAAACTTGAACTAACAAAATATCTCTTTTATTTTCTGCAGCCCAGACAAGTCCACTTCATCAAGTGTCGGTTTAGTGTTGACAAGAGAAGGTCCAAGTATCAAGATGCAGACCCCTATGGCTGGTAAGAAATGTCCACCATTCTGTAAAATGTAACCAATCTTTTAAGTAAGTTGAATGCAATATCAAGTATCAGAGAGATGAAAGTCTCTGATTGAGATTGCATTTTTGCTACTACCATTTGTACAAATTTTTTTTTGTAAAGATCACAAGGAAGAAGAAACATAGTCCTGGACCATCGCTTTGTAGAATCCATCATGAAGATCCTAACCTATGGCTGCTTCATTCTTACAGAAAGTTTGGACACAGACAAAGAAGTAGAAAGTGTTGCTTTAATCATAGTACTTTTGGCTGTGTGGCTATTAAAAACATAAACTAACAAAAATTTCTCTATTACTTGTAGCCCAGACGGTCCACTTCATCAAGTCACGATTTGAGTGTTTGTCGAGATAGAAGGTCCTAGAATTAAGATGCAGACCCCTATGGCTGGTAAGAAATGTCCACCATTCTGTAAAAATGTAACCAATCTTTTAAGTAAGTTGAATGCAATCATCAAGTCTAAGAGAGAGAAAGTCTGCTGATTGAGATTGCATTTTATAACCATTTTCCAAAGTTTGTTTTACATGAAGATCAACAAGAAGAGACATCACGTCCTGGACCATCGCTTATCGTAGAATCTCCACATTGAATATCCTAACCTATGGCTCATTCTTACAGAAAGTTGGACACAGACAAAGTAAGTAGAAATGTATCTTTGCATTTAATCTTATACTTTTTCTGTTGTGTGGCTATTAAAAAACTGATTACAAAATATTTCTCTTTTATTTCTGCAGCCCAGACAAGTCCACTTCATCAAGTATCGATTTAGCGGTGACAAGATAGAAGGTCCAATATAAGATGCAGACCCCTATGGCTGGTAAGAAATGCCACCATCTGTAAAAATGTAAACCAATCTTTTAAGAAGTTGAATGCACATCAAGTATCAGAAATGAAAGTCTTCTGATAGAGATTGAGTTTACTACTAACCTTTTCCAAAGTTTTGTTTACCTAAAGATCACATCAGAGAGACATACAGATCGTGGACCATCGCTTATCGTAGAATCTCCCATCATTGAAGATCCTAGCCTATGGCGCTTCATTCTTACAAAAATTTGGACAAAGACAAAGTAGTAGTATGTATTCTTTGCATTAATCTTATTTCTTTTTCTGTTGTGGGCTATTAAAAACTTGAATTACAAATTTCTCTTTTATTTTCTGCAGCCCAGACAAGTCCACTCATCAAGTGTCGATTGAGTGTTGACAAGATAGAAGGTCAAGTACCAGATGCAGACCCCTATGGCTGGTAAGAAATGTCCACCATTCTGTAAAAATGTAACCAATCTTTTAAGTAAGTTGAATGCAATCATCAAGTATCGAGAGATGAAAGTCTGCTGATTGAGATTGCATTTTGCTATAACCATTTTTCCAAGTTTGTTTTACCTAAGATCACACAAGAAGAGACATCACGGCTGGACCATCGCTTATCGTAGAATCTCAACATTGATATCATCTAACCTATGGCTGCTTCATTCTTACAGAAAGTTGGACAGAGACAAAGTAAGTAGAAATGTACTTTGCATTAATCTTAGACTTTTTTCTGTTGTGGGCTATTAAAAAACATGAATTACAAAATATTTCTCTTTTATTTTCTGCAGCCCAGACAAGTCACTTCATCAAGTATCGATTTAGCGGTGACAGATAGAAGGTCCAAGTATCAAGATGCAGACCTATGGCTGGAAGAAATGTCACCATTCTGTAAAAATGTAACCAATCTTTTAAGTAAGTTGAATGCAATCATCAAGTATCAGAAATGAAAGTTGCTGATAGAGATTGCATTTTTACTACTACATTTTCCAAAGTTTTGTTTACCTAAAGATCACAAAGAGGAAACATCACAGTCGTGGACCATCGCTTATCGGAATCTCCATCATGAATCCTAGACCTATGGCCTTCATTCTTACAGAAAATTTGGACACAGACAAAGTAAGTAGAAATGTATCTTTGCATTGAATCTTATAACTATTTTTCTGTGTGTGGCTATTAAAAAACTTGAACTTAACAAATATTTCTCTTTTTTGCAGCCCAGACAAGTCCACTTCATCACGAGTCGTTTGAGGTGTTGACTGATAGAAGGTCCTGATAAGATGCAGACCCCTATGGCTGGTAGAAATGTCCACCATTCTGTAAAAATGTAACCAATCTTTTAAGTACGCTGAAGTGCAATCACAAGTATCGAGAGATGAAAGTCTACTGATTGAGATTGCATTTTTCTATAACCACTTAAAGTTTTGTTTGCCAAAGATCATTCAAGAAGAGGAAGACATGTCCTGGACCATCGCTTATCGTAGAATTCCATCATTGAAGATCCTAGGCTTATGGCCACTTCATTCTACAGAAAATTTGACACGACAAAGAAGTAGAAGTATCTTTGCATTTATCTAGTACTTTTTCAGCTGTGTGGTATTAAACAATTAAACTAACAAAACTTCTCTCTATACTTTTTGCAGCCCAACAGGAGCGCTTCATCAAGTATCGATTTTGAGCGTGACAAGATAGAAGGTCAAGTATCAAGATGCAGCCCTACGGTGGGAAGAAATGTCCACCATTCCGTAAAAATGTAACAATCTTTTAAGTAAGTTGAATGCAATCATCAAGTATCACAGAAATGAAGTTCTGATAGAGATTGCATTTTTGCTATAACCATTCCAAAGTTTTGTTTTACCTAAAGATCACAAAAAGAGACATCACGTCGGACCATCGCTTATCGTAGAATCTCCATCATTGAAGATCCTACCTATGGCGCTTCATTCTTACAGAAAATTTGGACACAGACAAAGTAAGTAAATGTATCTTTGCTTTAATCATATTTTTTTTTCGTTGTGTGGTATTAAAAAACTTGAATAACAAATTCTCTTTTATTTTCTGGCCCAGACAAGTCCACTTCATCAAGTGTCGATTTGAGCGTGACGAGAGAAGGTCCAAGATAGATGCAGACCCCTATGGCTGGTAAGAAAGTCCACTTCTGTAAAAATGTAACCAATCTTTAAGTAAGTTGAATGCAATCATCAAGTATCAGAGAGCTGAAAAGTCTCTGATGAGATTGCATTTTTGCTAATACCATTTAAAGTTTTAGTTTTACCTAAAGATCCCACAGAAGAGACAGAACATAGTCCTGGGACCATCGTATAGTAGAATCTTCCACACATGAGATCTAACCTATTGCGCGCTTCATTCCTACAGAATGTTTGGACTGAGACAAGTAAAGAAATTATCTTTGCTTTAATCTTATACTTTTCTGTTGTGTGGCTATTAAAAAACATGAATTAACAAATATTTCTTTTATTTTCTGCAGCCCAGACAAGTCACTTCATCAAGTTCGGTTTGAGCTGTTGACGAAGAGAAGGTCAAGTATCAAGATGCGAACCCCTATGGCTGGTAAGAAATGTCCACCATTCTGTAAAAATGTAACCAATCTTTTAAGTAGTTGAATGCAATCATCAGTATCAGAAATAAAGTTTGCTGATAGAGATTGCATTTTTACTACTAACCATTTTCCAAGTTTTGTTTTACCTAAAGATCACATAAGAGGAGAATCACAGTCGTGGACCATCGCTTATCGTAGAATCTCCATCATTGAAAGACTAGCTATGGCGCCTTCATTCTTACAGAAAGTTGGACAGACAAAGTAAGTAGAAAGTATCTTTGCATTTAATCTTTAACTTTTTCTGTTTGTGGACTATTAAAAACTGAATTACCAAAATATTTCTCTTTTTTTTCTGCAGCAAGACAAGTCCACTTCATCAAGTGTCGGTTTGAGCTGTTGACAGAAGAAGGTCCAAGTATCCAGTGCAGACCCATGCTTGTAAAGAAATGTCCACCATTCTGTAAAAATGTAACCAATCTTTTAAGTAAGTTGAATCAATCATAAGTATCAGAGAGATGAAAGTCTGCGATTGAGATTGCATTTTTGCTACAACCATTTACAAAGTTTTGATTTGTAAAGATCACCCGAAGAGACAGAACACAGTCTGGACCATGCTTATGTAGAATCTCCATAATTGAAGATCCTACCTATGGCGTTCATTCTTACAGAAGTTTGACAAGACAAAGTAAGTAGAAATGTATCTTTGCTTTCATCATAGTATTTTTGGCTGTGTGGCTATTAAAAAACATAAACTACCGGGGGCGTGACCGAAGATCGAGTGCGAGCAGTTCGCATAGAAGTCAGCGCTGACTTACCCGGCTAATTTAGCTGTAAAACAGCAGGTCCAGCTTGTCCTCCCGTGGGGAAACCGATGGGACCGTTTCCAGACTCTCCAGGAGCCGAGGCGAAGACCAACACCGCCGCTTCACAGCGCTTGATTTCTTTAAAAAAACGGGCCGCAAGCCTCTGACTGGAAAGGCAAGATGGCGCTGACAACCTCCAGACAGGGAAGTGAGACCCCTCCCCGTCGCTCCCCAACGCCACGCACGACCGTCTGACACAGTACACATGCTGACAAATGACATGCAGTCCCGCTGCTGTATCCCAAGCTAGGTAGACCCAATAAGAAAAGTCACTGCCACTCCGGACCCATAGACTCACCTGCACTACCGTGGTCCCACGTATGTCGGACGAGCATACAGCAGGAAACGACTGGAGAGCTGCTGCAATACCAACAGACCACAGAGGTCTCCAGTCCCCCATTAATCCTCCAAAGCCAGGTAAAAATGTGGATCAAGAGACCTGAGTGACCTAATGCCGCACTGTCATGGAAACTCTAATCTCTCATCTTCTCGTCCCCTCCTCCAATCACAATTGGAGAATCCCCTGTGATAGATCAGGGGACAACCTAAAGGGGACGAAGTACGACTGCGGCACTAAGGAGATACTATGTCTGACGCTGGGGGTTATGCTGAAATCCCCAGACACTGATCAGGAACCTATAGGGACCCTTTACTTTAACATTACCCCTTCGTGTTTCTCCACACCATATGGTCTCATTCCTCCACAAACCCCGCCATTCACGTCCACTTGGCTTTAATTCACACCAACTACCTACAAGCAGGATTTGAGAATGATCGATGAAATTAAAGAGACCTGCCGACAGGAAATCGCTGCAGTCGCAGAGATGTACAACAAGTGGCGCACAGGTTGCTGTGTGCTAGAGGACGATCACAATGAAGCCAGAGCGGAGGACGCCTCTACAACACAGGTCAACACAACCATGACCATCAGGGATTTGAGGGTCACAAGTTTGAGACCTTGATATATCGAGGACGGAGGCATAATTTAGGGTTCGAGTAATTCCGGAACACCAAGAGCAAGACAGATGTTACAAGGAGACCGGCAGAGCTTTAATAACCGATCCTGGACAGACGGTTGATACCATTAACTCAAGATCGTATCGAGCGTCATAGAGCTTCGCCCGAAAACACCACGGTCCTCACCCAGAGATGTTATATGCCACACATACCGACTTTTGTCCTCAGGAGGAAATCATGAAAAGAGCTAGACTTAAGAAAGTCGTGTGACCTTTATGGTGCCCGCTCAACTCTATCAGACCCTCTCGTGGATCACTCTGCAACAGCGCCGAGCCCTAAACCCTGCTTGTTTGAGAGACCAAGGTATAACCCTATACGTTGGGGTTTCCCCTTTAGTTTAAACAGCACGAAATGATGCCTTCAGCTACAATACGACTTTTCCATGAGGAACTTTATTTCTGTGATAAACTTTAGCTTGATCCTCCGGACTTGCCTCCCACCTGGCAACCGGTTGGAACCACCGAAGAACTTCAAAAGGCCCTGGCTCCTGATCGCAGACCCTCTTCCAGAAGATGATATTGCGGTTACCCTGACAGTCCTTCTCTGCCCTTCCTCTGAAAATCTCTTGTTTCCTACCCAATCTGCTTCCTTCCTTTATGAGCCATAGACTGGCCTGGAACTATTACTGTCCTAACTACGAGTGCCATATAGTTTACTACCGAACCCTATGTCCAATGTACATGGACCTTACATAGCAGCTTGGGCATGCTGTGACTCCTATATTTCTAACTTGAGCCATGATGGTAAATAGGTGCCTATTTCCCCCACATAGGTTTCCAATTGGTTCCCCTCGCTCCTTGTTTATGGAGCTGACACCTGTTGTGAGAAGAATGGCTATATCTTTTCCTCACCCAGGGAAGCTACGGTCGAGACCAGTATAGGCTATCCTCGCTATGTCAAATTTTCTGATGTTCTTTACTGTTTCTTTGGTTTATGTAGTTTTACACTGTTTAAGGGTTACCCCATTGTATCTCTGTCTAGTTTCCTCCGCGATGTTAAGTATATGGCAGGAACAGTATGCCGGCCGGGACTCCCCCGGGAGTCCCACAGCCGAGTTTCTGTCAGCACATACAATTTTCTCTATAGACAATGGTTAATAATCGATTGACTATGGTTAAGATTGGTTTACTGAATACGAAAGGTTTAACTCTAGTTAAAAGAATGCTTGCACTGAAGGAACTACGGCAAGCTAAAGCAGACATTGCCATTCCTTCAGGAGACACATTACACAGCGACAGGGTCTTTTCACTTTGCCAAAAACTGGTACCCACAGCCTTCCTAGTCATAACGCCCGACAAAACGGGAGTAGCTCTCCCCTATCCCGTCCACTGCCGCATTCAGCTACTGAGGTAGAATATCTGACCCAGAGGGCCGGCTATAGATACTCACAAGGCCTATTTGGGCTCAATATGATGCATGTATCTATATGCCCCCTAATTCACGTACACCCCGTTCTTACAAGGGTCCTCTCAAATTTCCCCCTCTCACAAGAACTTTTGATAATAGAGGGGAATTTAATGCCACGTTCTCAGAGCATGGTAGACCGCATTCACTCACCCCTCGCCCAATTCCCCAGACAGCGAAGTCTTAAGCTCTAGGCCTCCAGACCGCCTAAATCCCAAATCATTCATATGACCTTTGGGCGGGTGAATAAACCCACAGCTGAGAGAGTTCATTATACTCTTCACCTCATAGAACACATAACGAATTGATATTTTTTTGGGAACTACCAGGTTGCGTGGCTTTGGGGCAATCTACGATAGGTCATATACACGTGGTCGGACCACGCGCCGGCCAACTTAATTTACAAGTCGAAGACACTCCTATTAGACTGCACCCACTGGCGACTAAACGAAACGCTGCTCACCTTCCCCGCTCTCGAAGGAATCCTTACGGACCGGTCCTTACTAGAACTACTTCAGAAAACAGCACCCTCAGCCCCTCTGTCCCATTCTATGGGAAGGCCCATAAAACCTTCAGGGAGAAGAGATACTCTCTTGCCACAAGTTAAAGAGGGATAGAATACTCAACTATCTAGATATAAACAAAATCAGTTAGAGAAAGGGACTGGACCACACACCCAACCCCTCTTACTTAGACGATCCAAGCTCCGCTCAAAATAGGGAACTAGCTTCTTGATTTTTAGAACGCATAGAGAAAAGTTTTGTTAGTTTATGTTTTTTAATAGCCACACAGCCAAAAAAGTACTATGATTAAAAGCAAAGACACATTTCTACTTACTTTGTCTGTGTCCAAACTTTCTGTAAGAATGAAGCAGCCATAGGCTAGGATCTTCAATGATGGAGATTCTACAATAAGCGATGGTCCAGGACTATGTTCTGTCTCTTCCTTGGTGATCTTTACCAAAATAAAAATTTTTACAAATGGTTAGTAGCAAAAATGCAATCTCAATCAGCAGACTTTCATCTCTCTGATACTTGATGATTGCATTCAACTTACTTAAAAGATTGGTTACATTTTTACAGAATGGTGGACATTTCTTACCAGCCATAGGGGTCTGCATCTTGATACTTGGACCTTCTGTCTTGTCAACAGCTCAAATTGACACTTGATGAAGTGGACTTGTCTGGGCTGCAGAAAATAAAAGAGATGCACATGATGTTTATGTATATGTTGTATATGGTGTGTATGTATGTGCAGTATGAGTGTTTTTGGTGTTTATGTATGTGCTGTATGAGTGTATATGATGTTTGTGTATGTGAGGTATGTGTGTGAATGGTGTTTGTGTATGTGCTGTATGAGTGTATATGGTGTTTGTGCGTGTGCTCTATGAGTGTATATGGTATGAGTGTATATGGTGTTTGTGCGTGTGCTCTATGAGTGTATATGGTGTTTGTGTATGTTCTTTATGAGTGTATATGGTGTGTGTATGTGCTGTATGATTGTATATGGCATGTGTATGTGTTGTATGAGTGAATATGGTGTTTGTGTATGTGCTATATGAATGTATGTGCTGAGTGTAAATGCTGTATGAGTCTATGTGGTGTTTGTGTATGTGCTGTATAAGTCTATATGGTGTGTGTGTGTCTGCTGTATGAGGGTATATTGTGTGTGTATGTGCTGTATGAGTGTATATGCTGTGGGTGTATGTGCTGTATAAGTGTATATAGTGTGTGTGTGTGTGTGTGTGTGCTGAATGAGTGTATATGCTGTGGGTGTATGTGCTGTGTAAGTGTATATAGCGTGTGTGTATGTGCTGCATAATTATATACGTGTGTGTGTTTGTATGGGCATACATGGTATTTCTGTATGTTCTGCTTGAATGTATATGGTGTTTTTGTATGTGCTGTATGAGTGTATATGGTGTGTGTGCCGTATGAGTGTATATGCTGTATGAGTGTATATGCTGTGGGTGTATGTGCTGTATGAGTGTATATGTTGTGTGTATATGTGCTGTATGGGTGAACATGGTGTTTCTGTACTTTCTGTATGAGTGTATATGGTGTGTGTGTGTGTTGTATAAGTGTATATAGTGTTTGTTTATGTACTGTATGAGTGTATATGGTGTTTGCGTGTGTATGTGTTGTATAAGTGTATGTGCTGTGTGTATATGTGCTATAAGAGTGTATATGGTGTGTGTCTGCTGTATAAGTGTATATGCTGTGTGTATGTGCAGTATGAGTGTATATCCTGTGGGTGTATGTACTGTATGAGTGTATATGCCTTCTACTTGTCAACGCTCGAAATCGACACTTGATGAAGTGGACTGGTCTGATCTGCAGGCTGACAGGAAAATAAAAGAGAAATATTTTGTTATTCAAAGTTTTTTAATAGCACACAACAGAAAAAAGTAATAGGATCAATGCAAAGATACATTACTACTACTTTGTCTGTGTCCAAACATTTCTGGAAGAATGAAGCAGCACCGCCATGGTTAGGATATTCAATGTTGGAGATTCTAACGGAAGAGCGTGGTCAGGACCGTGATGTCTCTGAGTGTTGTGTGATCTTCAGGTTTTGGGTAAAACAAATACTTTGGAACAAGTGGTAAGTAGTAAAACATGCAATCATTCTAGTAGAATAGAACTTCATCTCCTGTATACAGCGATGATTTGTGCATTCAACTACGTTAAAAGATGGTTACATTTTTACAGTAATGGTGGACATTTCTGACCAGCAGTACGGGGTCTTCTGATCTTAATTCCTGGACCTTCTATCTCGACAACAGCTCAAAACGTGACTTGATGAAGTGGACTTGGGACAGGGGCTACAAAAAAGCCTAATTAGAGAAAAGTTTTGTAGTTATGTTTTTTAATAGCCACCACAGCCAAAAATAGTACTATGATTAAAAGCTGAACGACGACATTTCTTCTTACTTGGTCTGTGTCCAAAACTTTCTGTAAGAATGAAGCAAGCCATAGTGCTGAGGATCTTCAGATGAAGTGGAAGGGATTCTACAATACAGGCGAGTGGTCCAGGGACTATTGTTCTATTTCTATTCCTTGGTGATCTTTACCAAAAAAAAAAGTTTTACGAGACAATGGTTAGTAGAAAAAATGCAATTCAATCAGCAGACTTTGCATCTCTAATGATACTGATCATTGCATTCAACTTACTTTAAAAGATGGTTACATTTTTACAGAATGGTGGACATTTCCTTACCAGCCATAGGGGTCTGATCTTGATACTTGGACTTCTGTTGTAAGACAGCAAACCGACACTGATGGAAGTGGACTTGTCTGGGATGCAGAAATAAAAGGAGAAATATTTGGTTAGTTCAAGTTTTTTTAATAGCCACACAACAGAAAAAGTTTTAAGATTCCCATGCAAAGAAACATTTCTACTTACTTTGGCTGGTCCAAAATTTCTGTAAGAATGAAAGCGGCCATAGGTAGGATATCAAGATGGAGATTCTACGATAAGCGATGGTCCACGACTGTGATGTCTCTCTGATGTGATCTTTAGTTAAACAAAACTTTGGAAAATGGTAGTAGTAAAAATGCAATCTCAATCAGCAGACTGTCATTCTGATACTTGGATGATTGCATTCAACTAATTAAAAGATTGGTTTACATTTTTACAGAATGGTGGGTGGACATTTATTACCAGCCATAGGGGTCTGCATCCTTGATACTTGGACCTTATCTCTCGTCAACACTCAAACCGACACTTGCTGAAGTGGACTTGTCTGGGGCTTGCAGAAAATAAAAGAGAAAGAAATATTTTGGTACATTAACTTGTTTTTAATAGCCACACAAACAGAAAGAAGTAAAAGATTCAAAAAAAGTCAAAAGGATACATTTCACTTACTTTGTCAGTCCAACATTCTGTATAGGAATGAAGCGGCCATGAGGTAGGATCCTCCACTGTGAGAAATCTACGATAAGACGATGGTCCAGGACTATGTCTGTCTCTTCCTCTAGGTGGTGTGGAAATTTCTTTTAGTCAAAAACATAAAACTTTACAAATGTTAGTAGCAAAAAATGCTAACTCTCTATCTGCAGCAAAGACTTTCATCTCTCTGATACTTGATGATGGAATTCAACTTACTTGAAAAGATTGGTTAATTTTTTACAGAATGGTGGACCATTTTCTACCAGGCCATAGGGGTCTGCATCTTGATACTTGACCTTCCTCTCGGTCAAACAGCTCAAACCTAGACACTTGATGAAGGGACTGTCTGGGCTGCAGAAGAGATAAAAGAGAAATATTTTGTTATTCAAGTTTTTAATAGCCACACAACAGAAAAAAGTAATATAGATTAAAGCAAAGATACGATTTATACTTACTTGTTCTGTGTCAAACTGGCGTAAGGAGGAAGCAGCTAGAGTAGAATATTCAATGATGGGAGCACTTATAAAATAAGCGATGGTCCACGCGTGATGTCCTCTTTCTTGTGTGATCTTTAGGTAAAACAAAACTGGAAAATTGATTAGTAAGTAAAATGCAAATCTTCTATTAGAAGATTCATTATATGATACTTGATGATTTGACATTCAACTTACTTAAAGATTGGTTACATTTTTACAGAATGGTGGACATTTCTTACCAGCCGTAGGGGTCTGAATCTTAATTCTGCGACCCTTCTATTCGACACAGCTCAAATGTGACTTATTGATGAAGGTGACTGTCTGGGCTACAAAAAGTAAATAGAGACAAAAGTTTTGTTTAGTTTATGTTTTTTCATAGCGCCAACCGCCAAGTAAAAAAGTACTATATTAAAAGCAAAAAAGACCACAGTTCTACTTACTTTTGTCTTTGTCCCACTTCTGTAAGGAATGAGCGCCCACTAGGCTCGGATCTTCAATATGGAGATTCTAGCACATAAGCGATGGTCCAGGACATGTTCTGTCTCTTCCTGCGGTGATCTTTACCAACAAATAAAAAACTTTTACACAATGGTTAGTAGCAAAAATGCAATCTCAATCAGCGACTTTCATCTCTCTGATACTGTGATGCATTAAACTTTATGTTGAAAGATTTGGTTACATTTTTACAGAATGGTGGACATTTCTACAGCATAGGGGTCTGCATTCTGGTGACGTGGACCTTGCTTCTTGTCACAGCTCAAATGACAATGAATGAAAAAGTGGACTTGTCTGGGCTGCAGGAAAAATAAAAGAGAAATATTTTGTTAGTTCAAGATTGATAATAGTCCACACCAAGAGAAAAAAGTTATAAGTAAATGCAAAAGATACATTTCAGCTAACTTTGTCTGTGTCCAAATTTTCTGTAAGAATGAAGCGGCCATAGGCTAGGATCTTCAATTGATGGAATTCTCCGATCAAGCGATGGATGGTCCACGGGAACTGTGATTGTCTCCTCTTATGTGATCTTTAGGTAAAACAAAACTTTGGAAATGGTTAGTAGTAACAAAATGAATCGTTATCAGCAAATCTTCTTTCTGATTACGTGAGATTGCATTCACTTTACTTTAAAGAATTGGTTACTTTTACAGAATGGTGGGACTAAACTTTCTACCAGCATAGGGGTCTGCATCTGATAATGTACCTTTCCTTGTCAACAGCTCAAACCGACACTGATGAAGTGGACTTGTCTGGGTCTGCAGAAAATAAAAGAGAAATATTTTTGTTAGATTCAAGTTTTTTCACTAGCCACACAACAGAAAAAAGAAATAATATTTAAAAGCAAGATACATTTCTACTTACTTGTTCTCTGTCCAAACTTTCGTAAGAATGAAGCAGCCATAGGTTAGGATATTCAATGTTGAGATTCTAAGATAGCGATGTGGCCACGCCTGTGATGTTCTTCTTGGTGATCTCAGGTAAACTTAAACTTTGGAAAAAAATGGTTAGTAGCAAAAATGCAATCTCATGCAGCAGATTTCATCTATCTGATACTTGATGATTGCATTCAACTTACTTAAAAGATTGGTACATTTTACAGAAATGGTGGGACATTTCTTACCAGCCGTAGGGGCTCGGCCATTCTGATACCTGGACCTTCTATCTCGTAACAGTCAAATCGGACTGATGAGTTGGACCTTGGTCTGGGCCTACTGCAGAAAGAAAATAGAGAGGTTGTTGTTTAGTTTGTTTTTAAATATCCACAAAACAGATAAAAGAAATAGATTAAATGCAAAGATACTTTTACTTACTTTGTCTTTTCAAACTTTCTGTAAGAAATGAAGCAGCACCATAGGATAGGATCTTCAATATCGAATTCTACAATAAGCGAATGGTCCGCCCTGACTGTCTGGAGGTCTCTTTCAGTTGTTGTGATCTTAGGTAAAAAAAAACTTTGGAATAATAGCGTGTAGAAAATAGTTAAAAATGCAAAGCTCTATTAGAAAACTTTCATCTCCTGACCACTGGATGTTGGCATTCAAGTCTTATTAGAAAGATTGGTTACCTTGCTACAGAATGCGCTGGATCATTTCTTAACAAGCCAAAAGGTCAGCCTCTTGGTACTTGGAATCATTCTATCTTGTCAACAGCTAAAATCGATACTTGATGCAGCGTCCTGTTTGGGCTTCAAAAGGGGAATAGAGAGAGTTTTGTTAGTTTTTTAAGTTTGTTTAATGCCCACAGCTGAAAAAAGTAACTATGATGAAATGCAAAAAGATACAGTTCATACTTACTGTTTGTTGATGTCCCCCCCCCAAAAACTTTCTGTAAGAAAGAAGCAGCCATGTGGATAGAGAATCTAGCTCAATGATGGGACGAATCTACCAATCAGCGATGAGTCCCTAGGACGATCTGGAGTCTGTGGCTCTTCTTGAAGGCCTTTAGCAAAAACAAAAACTTTTACAAGTGGTTAGTAGCAAAAATGCAACCAATCAGTAGACTGAATCTCTCCGATACTTGATGATTGAATTACTTACTGAAAGATTGGTTACATTTTTACAGAAGGTGGACATTCTTTACCAGCCAACCCCATAGGGGTGGGGTCCTGCATCTTGATACTTTGGACTTCTATATAAGTCAACAACTCAAACCGACTCACATGATGAAGTGGGACTTGTCTGGGTCTGCAGAAAAAAGAGATAAATATTTGTTAATTCACAGTCTTTTTACATATAGCCACAACAACAGAAAAAAAGTTATATAAGAGTCAAATGCAAGATACACTTATACTTACTTGTGTCTGCTGTACACAATTCTGTTTAATAAGAATGAAGCAGCCATAGGTTAGGATGTGTCAAATGATGGAGATTCTATGGAATAAGCGAGGGTCCACGATTGATGTACTTTCTTGTTGGATTCTTTT
Source organism: Engystomops pustulosus (assembly GCA_019512145.1). Taxonomy (NCBI): domain Eukaryota; kingdom Metazoa; phylum Chordata; class Amphibia; order Anura; family Leptodactylidae; genus Engystomops; species Engystomops pustulosus. The sequence goes on from CM033649.1 coordinate 37,236,166, forward strand.
AGATTAAAACGTATAACTTTGGGAAAGTTGTAGAGTAGATAAACAATGAACTTATCGCAGAACTATGTTTCATTCTTGACTTGATCTGGCAATTCAACTTACTGAAAAGATTGGTTATATTTTTACAGAATGGGTGGAATTTCTTACAGACATAAGGTCAGCCCTCTGATACTTGGAGCCTTCATCTTGTCGACCGCTAAAATCGATACTTGATGTGAAGCGCTCCTGTTTGGGCTGCAAAAAGAATAGAGAGAACGTTTTGTTAGTTTAAGTGTTTAATAGCACACAGGCGGAACTGAAAAAAAAGTACATGATTGAAAAGCAAAGAATAACATTTCTATTACTTTGTCTCTGTCCACAATCATCTGTAGAATGAAGCGGCCCATAGGTTAGGATCCTCCATGTGGAAGGAATACTATGTAAGTGATTGTCCAGGATGGTTCTGGTCCTTCTGGGTGATCTTTAGCAAAAACAAAACTTTTACGAAATGTTTAGGTAGCAAAAATGCAATCCAATCAGCAGACTTTCTCTCTCTGATCTGAGATTGCATTCAACGATTAGAAAGATTGGTTAATTTTTCCAGCAATGGTGGAAATTCTCACAGCATAGGGGTCTGCATCTTGTACTTGGACTTCTATTTGTCAGCAGCTCAAATTGACACTTGATGAGTGGACTTGTTCTGGGGCTGCAAGAAAATATAAAGAGAATATTTTGTTAGTTCAATTTTTTTTAATAGCCACACAACAAAAAAAGTTAGATAAGATTAACATGAAAAGCATACAATTTCTACTTACTTGGTCTGTGTCCAAACTTTTTTGTAAGAATGAAGCAGCCATAAGGTAGGACTTCAAATGATGGAGATTCTACGATAGCGATGGTCCACGACTGTTGATGCTCCTCTTATGTGATCTTTAGGTATAAACAAAACTTTGGAAAAGGTTGTAGTAAAAATGCAATCTTCTATTGAAGAAGATCTCATCTCTCTGATAAATGATGATTGCATTCAATTCACTTAAAAGATGGTCTCATTTTTTACAGACCATCCCGGTCGGACATTTCTTACCAGCCGAGGGTGAGGGGTCTGCCATGTCATTCTAGGACCTTCTATCTCGACAACCAGCTTCAAATCGTTGATTGATGAAGTGGACTTGTCTGGGGCTAAAAAAAGTAATAGAGAAAGTTTTTTAGTTTAGTTTTTGTAATACCAACACAGCCTAAAATATAAAGTACTATGATGTGTAAAAGCAAAGATAACTTTCACTTACTTTTGTTCTGTCGTCCAACATTCTGTAGGAAGAAGCGGGCTAGGTTCGGATACTCCGCGTTGTGAGGAATTACGGATGAAGGAGGATGGTCCTGTCCCGGGCGTGTTGTTCGCTCGTCCTTGTGATGGATCTTTGTAGCAAAAAAAAACCTTTACAAATGCGTAGTAGTATGCAATTCTGAAAATAGCGACTTTCATTCTGTGCATACTTGATGATTGCATTCAACTTAACTTCAAAGATGGTTACAATTTTACAAGAACAGTGAGTTTTCTTACCACGGCATAGGGGTCTGCCATCTTATTACCTGGACCTTCTATCTCGTTATAAAGATCAAATGGTACTTGATGGAAGTTTACTTGTCAGGCGTCGTGAAAGCAGAAAAATAAAAGTAGAGCAGGTGTTGTTAGTTTAAGTTTTTCATAGCAACACACTCAGAAAAAAATAAGGATTAAATGCAAGGCTAACATTTCTACTTACTTTGCTCTCTGTCCAAACATTCTGAAGAATGTAAAGCAGTCATAGGTTAGGTCTTCTTGATGGATTTCTACAATAAGTGAGGAGTCCATGACTGTGATTCTATTTCTTGTGTGTCTTTAGTAAAACAAAACTTTGGGAAAAGGTGGTCGTGTAAAATGCAATCTCTATCAGAAGACTTTCATTCTCTGATACTGATGATTGCATTTAACTTACTTAAAACATTGGTTACATTTTATACAGATGGTGGAACATTCTTAACAGCCCAAAAGGCTCAGCCTCTTGTACTTGGACCTCTATCTTGTCAAACAGTAAAAGTCGATACTGATGAAGCGCTCCTGTTTGAGGCTGCAAAAGTAATCATAGAGAGATGTTGTTAGTTATAATGGTTTAATAGCAACCAGGCTGAAAAATGTACTATGATGAAAAGCAAGATACCCTTTCTACTTAATTTGGCTCTGTTCCAGAAGTCTTTCGTAGGAATGAAAGCAGGCCATAGAAAGGATCTCGCAGTTGGAGAATCTCTGATAGCAATGGTCCAGGACTGTGAGCTCTTCTTGTGCGATCTGTTAGGTAAACAAAAACTTTGGAGGAACATGGTTAGTAGTTAAAAATGCAATCTCATCGCAGAATTCTCTCTCTGATACTGCTGTGATTGCATTCAAGCGTATATTAAAGATTGGTTACAATTTACAGCATAGTTGACATTTCTAACAGCAATAGGTCACCTGATTGATAGCTAGGACACTTCTAGTTCTTCCAACTCTGGTACTTGATGAAGTGGGGACTTTCTGGGCAACAAAATAGTAATGGAGAGAAAGTTTGGTTGAGTGTATGTTTTAATAGCCACAAACAGTAGAATAAGCTAGAACTATGATAAATTAGAACGTACATTTCTACTTATTTGTTGTGTCCAAACTTCGTAAGAATGAAGAGCCATAGGTTAGGCATCTTCAATGATGGAGATTTACGAGAAGCGATGGTCCACGACTGTGATGTGCTCTCTTGTGTGATCTTAGTTAAAACATAAACTTGGACGAAATGTTAGTATAGAAACATGCAATCTCATTTAGAAGAACTTTCATCTCTCTCTCTGACTACTGATGCATTGCATCAACGTACTAAAGATTTGTCACATTGTCTCTAGAAATTGGTGGACAGTTTCTCGTACCAAGCAAAAAGGTCAGCGCCTCTTGATACTTGGAACCTTCTATCTTGTCAACCAGCTAAAATCGATACTTTTGAATGATTGAAAGCTGATCATCCGTTTGGGCCTGCAAAACATAATAGAGAGAATTTTGTTTTTTTTTAGTTTATTTGTTAAAAGCCCACACAGTGAAAAAAGTATATGATTACAGTGCAAGCTACATTTGTACTTCTTATGTCATGTACAAACAGTCTCTGTAGTAGAATGAAGCCGAGCCATAGGTTAGGATCTCCGTGTGGGAATCTGACGATAAGCGACGGTTCCAGTGACTGATGTTCGTCTCTTCCTGGGTGATCTTTAGCACAAAAACAAACTTTTACAAATGCTTTAGTAGCAAAAATGCAAGTTTATCAGAAGACTTTCATGCTCTCTGATATTGCTTGATTTGCATTCAACTACTTTAAAAAGATTGGTTACATTTTACAAAATGGTGGACATTTCTTACCAGCCATGGGGTCTGCATCTTGATACTTGGACTCCTTGTCAACAGTCAATCGACACTTGATATGAGTGGACTTGTATGGGCTGCAGAAATAGAAAATAAAAGATGGAAAGATTTTTTTTTTTAAGTCAAGTTTTTAATAGCAACACAACAGATAAAGAAATAAATTAAATGCAAAGATTACATTACTATTAACTTGTCTGTGTAACAACACTTTTGTAAGAATGAAGCAGCCATGGTAAGATTGTTCAATGAGGAGATTCTATGTAAGCGATGGTCCAGTGAGCTGTGTTGATCGTTCTGTTAGTGTGGTTCTTTAGGTAAAACAAAACTTTGGAAAATGGTTAGTAGTTAAAATGCAATCTTATCAGAAGAGCGTTTCATCTCTCTGATAGGTTGTTATGATTTGCTACAACTTAGCTTAAATGAGTGGCTACATTTTTAAAGAATGGTGACATTTTCCCGCTAAAGGTCAGAGCTCTTGATCCTACTGGACCTGTCGATCTTGTCAACAACTAAAACGAGTACTTGATGAAGCTCCTGTGGGGCTGCAAAAGGGTTATAGGAGAAGTTTTGTTAGTTAAAGTTGTTTAAAGCACACAGCTGGAAACAAAATTACTATGAATGACAAGCAAAAGATACATTTCTAATTACTGTGTCTCTCCAAACATTCTTAGGAAGAAGCCCGGCACAAGGTTATCGGATCTTCTGCTGTGGAAAATAAGCGATTGGTCCAGGACTGGTTCTGTCTCTTTCGTCTGATCTGATGTTATTACCTCGTTTCACCAGTGCATGACTTTATTGTATGTGCTATATGTGGATGTAAGTCTGAGTTGGGATTTGGTGTTCATGTAGTGCTGTATGAGTGTATTTAGTGTGTGACTGTATATGAATTATGATGGGTGTTGGACTTGCTGTAGAGTGTTTTGGGGGTGTATGGGCTGTGGATGTGTAATTGAGATAGATAGGTGTGTTTGGTGTATTGAGTTATGAATAGTATAATGTAGAGTGTTTACATGTTTTTTTGAATGTAATGGTGTTTGTGTATGTTCTTAGTGAGTGTTTTTCGTGTTTTAATGTATGTGCTGTATGAGTGTAGTAAATGCGTGTTGTGTGTATTCTGTAAGCTGAATGTATAGTGTTTATGTATGTGCTGTATGAGTTTATGGTTCTGTGTATGTGCTGTATGAGTGCATGTGATGTTTGTGTTGGTTGTTGTATGAGTGTAGATATTTTGTGTCTATGTTGTTGAGTTATAATGGAGGTGTACGGTGATGTTTGTATGAGTGTAATGGTGTTTGTGTATGTGCTTATGGGTGTTGTGGTGTGTTGCAGTGCATGTATGAGTCCATATTGGTATATGTATAATGACTGTATGATATATATGGGTGTTATGTATTGCAGTATGAGTGTTTTGTGGTTTATGTAGTGCTTGTATAGGGATATGGTTGTTTGTGTAGGTGAGGTGGTGTGTAGAGTGTTTGTGTATGGTGCTGTATGAGTGTATTGGGGTTGTGGTGTGCTGTCTGAGATATATGGTGTTGTGTTGATAGTTCTGCATGAGTTGTATCATGGTTTGTGTTTGTTTTTGTTTATTGAGTGCACGTTGGTTTAGGTGTGGTGTGCTGTACGAGATCATGGTGTTTGTGCATGTGCGAGATGATGTATATGATGTGTGTTTGTGCTGTATGAGTGTTTATAGTATTTAGTTATGGTGTATGAGTGTATGTTGTGTATGTGGTAGTGGGTGCACATGATGTTTATGTATATGTTGTATATGGGTTGTGTAGTATGTGTTTAGTGATGCGCAGTTATGAGTTTTTGGTGTTTATGTATGTGCTGTTGAGTGTATATGAGTTTGTGATGTGAGGCTGTCGTGTGAATGGTTGTTGTTGTATGTGCTGATGAGGTATCTGGTGTTGTGCGTGTGCTCTACATGGTGTATATGGTGTTCTGTGTTATCGTTCGTTTTGAGTGTGATATGTGTTGTCTTTTGCTGTATGATTGTATATGGATGTTGGTGTATGTTGCTTTGTATGATAATATAGGATGTTTGTGTGTGTGCGTTATTGACTTGTATATGGGTGTGTTAGTATGGTGTATGAGTGTATGTGGTGTTTTGGTGTATGTGCTGTTTGATGGTTATGGCATGGTGCTGGTAGATGAGTGAATATGGTGTTTGTGTATGTGACTATATGAATGTATATGTGCTGGATGCGTAAATGCTGTATGGTATTATGTGGTGTTTGCTGTCAGTAGTGCTGTGAACAAGTCTATGGGTGGGTGTGGGCCATGCTGTACTGAGGGTATATTGTGTGTGTATGTGCTTGATGTATGAGTGTATATGCTGTGGGTGATGTGAGGTAAGTGTAATATAAGCGTTGTGTGTATGTGCTGCATAATATGTAGTATGCTTTGTATGGGCTGACATGGTATTATTTGGTTATGGTTCTGCTTGAATGTATATGGTGTTTTTGTATGTGCTGTATGACTGTAGTAGTGGTGGTGTGTGCCGTTATGAGGTATATGCTGTATGAGTTGTATATGCTGTGGCGTGTATGTGCTAGGATGATGTAGTATAGGTATGTGTGTATAGTGGGTATATAGGGTGAACAGGTGTATTCTTCTGTAATGTCATGAGTGTATATGGATGTGTGTGTGTTGTATAAGGTTATATAGTGTTTTGTTTATTTATGTATTGAGTGATATGGTGTTTGCGGCAGGTGTGTGTGCTTGTTAGATAAGTGTTGGGCTGTGTGTTAGATGTGCATAAGAGTTGTATATGGTGGTGTGTCTGCTGTATAGTGTATTATGCTATGTGTGTATGGTGCTCAGGGTATGAGTGTATATCCTGTGGGTGTATGTACTGTATGAGTGTATATGCTGTGGATGTATGTGCTGTATGAGTGTTTATAGTGTGTGGATGTGCTGTATGATTGTATATGGTGTGTGTGTGTGTTTGTGTTGTATGGGCGTACATGGTGTTCCTGTATGTTCTGTGTGAGTGTATATGGTGTTTTTGTATGTGCTGTATGAGTGTATATGGTGTGTGTGCTGTATAAGTGTATATGCAGTGTGTGTTTGTGCTGTATGAATGTATATGCTGTGGGTTTATGTGCTGTATGAGTGTATATGTTGTGTGTATGTGCTGTATGGGTGTACATGGTGTTTCTGTATGTTCTGTATTAGTGTATATGGTGTGTGGGTGCTGTATAAGTGTATATGTTGTGAGTGTGCTGCATGAGTGTTTATGCTGTGTGTATATGTGCTGTATGAGTGTTAATGGTGTGTGTGTATGTGTTGTATGAGTGTATATGTTAGGGTGTGTATGTGTAGTATGGGTGTACATGGTGTTTTTGTATTTGCTGTATGAGTGTATAGGTATGTGTGCTGGATTAGTGTATATGCTGTGTGTATGTGCTGTATAAGTGTATATGCTGTGGGTGTATGTGCTGTATGAGTGCATATGTTGTGTGTATATGTGTTGTATGGGTGTACATAGTGTTTCTGTAGATTCTGTATGTGTATGAGTGTATATGCTGTGTGTATATGTGCTGTATGAGTATATATGGTGTTTATGTATGTGCTGTATGAGTGTATGTCCTGTGGGTGTATGTGCTGTATGAGTGTATATGTTGTGGGTGTATGTGCTGAATAGGTGTTCATGGTGTTTCTGTATGTTCTGTATCAGTGTATATGTTGTTTGTTTATGTGCTGTATGAGTGTATATGGTGTGTGTGTGTGTGTGTTGTATGAGTGTATTTGCTGTGGCTGTATGTGCTGTGTGAGTGTTTATATTGTGTGTATGTGCCATATGATTGTACATGGTGTGTGTTTGTATGGGCGTACATGGTTTTTCTGTATGTTTTGCGTGAATGTATATGGTGTTTGTGCTGTATGAGTGTATATGCTGTGGGCGTATG
>CM033649.1:37244295-37276581 GCA_019512145.1 Engystomops pustulosus
CATGGTGTTTCTGTATGTTCTGTATCAGTGTATATGTTGTTTGTTTAAGTGCTGTATGAGTGTATATGGTGAGTGTGTGTTATGTGAGTGTATTTGCTGTGGTTGTATGTGCTGTATGAGTATATATAGTGTGTGTATGTGCTGTATGATTGTACATGGTGTGTGCGTTTGTGTTGTATGGGCGTACATTGTGTTTCTGTATGTTTTGCGTGAGTGTATATGGTGTTTGTGCTGTATTATCTACATACCTAAACTAAGATAAAAAATGGTCCCAAAAATATGTCAATCAGATATATAGTTCCACTGTACAAGGTGACTTTGTAGCTGGGGCTGGAGACCAGAAAATAAAAGAGACAACATGATGGTTTAATGATGTGGTGCAAAATTGGTGGGCTAATAGCCACACAACAAAAAAAGGAGAGAGATCCAAGGCCGCAAGAATAACATTACTACGTCTTATGTCTGGGGCCAATTTTCTGAAGAATGAAGCCAGCCATAAGGTTGAGATGTTCCAATGATGGGGGGATATTCTATGAGAAGCGTGTCCACGACGTGATGTCCCTTCTTGTTGATCTTTTAGTAAAATAACTTTGAAAAATGGTTAGTAGTAAAAATGCCAATCTCTACCAAGCAAACTTTCATTCTGATAGTTTTCTTGATGATTGCATTCAACTACTGAAAAAATTGGTTTTATATTTTTACAGAAGGTGGGGACATTTCTACAGACATAAGGTTCACACAGCCTCTTATACTTGGACCTTACATCTTGTCGACTCGCATAAATCGATACTTGATGAGCGCTCCTGTTTTGGGGCTGCAAAAAGTATAAGAGAATTATTTGTTATGTTGAGTTGTTTAATACCACACAGCTGAAAAGAAAAGTACTAGGATGAAAAGCAAAGATACATTTCTATCTTACTTTGTCTCTGTCCAAACCTTTCTGTAGAATGAACGGCCCTAGGTTAGATCCTCACTGTTTAGATCTATGATAGTGATGGTCCAGGACTGTTTTCTGTCTCTTCCTGGTTGAATCTATTAGTCACAAAACAAAACTTTACAAATGTTTAGTACAAAAATGCAATCTCAATCATAGACTTTCATCTCTCTGATACTTGATGATTGCTTCAACTTACTTAAAAGTTGTTACTTTTTACAGAATGGTGGACATTTCTCACCAGCCATAGGGTCTGCAATCATTGTATACTTGGACCTCTATCTTGTTCAGCATCTCAAATTGACACTTGATGAGTGGACTTGTCCTGGGCTGCAGAACCTAAAAGAGAACTATTTGTTAAGTTTCCAAGTTTTTTTAATAGCCCACAACAAAAAACAGTTATAAAGATGAATGCAAAGATACATTTCCTACTTACTTTGTATGTTGTCCAAATTTTTTTGTAAAATAAGCAGCCATAGGTTAGGATCTTCAATGATGGGATTCTCCGATAATCGATGCCACGCCTGTGAAAATGTCCCTCGTATGTGATCTTTGGTAAACAAAACTTTGGGAAAATGGTTTAGTAGTAAAAATGCAATACTCTATTAGAAACTTTCATCTCTCTGCTACCATGATGATTGCATCAACTTACTTAAAAGATTGGTTACATTTTTACAGAATGGTGGACTTTTCTTACCATCCGTAGGGGTCTGCAATCTAATTCTAGGACTCTTCTAATCTCCGACAACCAGCTCAAATCTGACTTGATAAGTGGACTTGTCTGGGCTACAAAAGAATAGAGAAAAAGTTTTTTTAGTTTAATGTTTGTTAATAGCCACCCAGCTAAAAAGTACTATGATTAAAAGGCAAGATCATTTCTCTTACTTTGTCTCTGTCCAACTTCTGTAGGAATGAATCGGCCATAGTTAGGATAACTCCGCTTGGAGAATCTACGATAAGCGATGGTCCAGGACTGTGTTCTGTCTCTTCTTGGTATCTTTGCAAAAACAAAACTTCCACCAAATGTTAGTAGTAATGCAATCTCAATCAGCAACTTTCATCTCTTGATACTTGATGATTGCATTCAACTTACTTCAACGATGGTTTACAATTTTCCAAGAAATTGATTTTTCCTTACCAGCCATAGGGGTCTGCATCTGATACCTGACCTTGCTATCTCGTTACAAGATACAGCGTTACTTGTGAAGTTGACTTGTCCGGTCCTGCAGAAAATAAAATAGAGAGTTTTTGTTAGTTTAAGTTTTTTAACTACCACACAAGCCATCATAAACAAATCAGCCTTAAATGCAAGATACATTTCTACTACTTTGTCTCTGTCCAAACTTTTCTGTAGAATACAGCAAGTCCATGGTTAGGATCTTTCTATGATGGATATTCTACCATAAGTTATGGTCCATGACTGTGATCTCTTTTTCTTGTGTGAAATCTTTAGGTAAACAAACTTTGGAAATGGTTAGTATAAAAATCAACTCTATCAGAATACTTTCATCATCTCTCTTACTTGATATGATTGCATTCCAACTACTTAAAATACCTTGGTTACATTTACTACAGAATGGGTGGACATTTCTTACCATCCAAAGTCACCTCTTTTATACTTGGAACCTTCTATCTTGTCACAGCTAAAATCGATACTTGATGAAGCCTCCTGTTTGGGCTGCAAAAAGTAATAGAGAGAAGTGTTTTTAGTTTACGTTGTTTAATAGCAACACAGCTAAAAAAGTACATGATAAGCAAAGATACATTTTCTACTTACTTTGCTCTGTCGCAAACTTTCTGTAGGAATGAAGCGGCCATAGGAAAGGATCCTTCGCAGTGAGAAAGTCTCTGATAAGCAATGGTCCGGAATGTTGATTCTCTTCTTTGCGATCTTTAGGTAAACAAAACTTTGGAATGGTTGTAGTAAAAAGGCACTCTCAATCACAAGATCTTGTCATCTCTCTGACTACTTGATGATTGCATTCAACTTACTTAAAAGATGGTTACAATTTACGAATCGTTGACATTTCTTACCAGCCATACGGTCACCCTTTTGATACCTAGACCTTCTAGTTCTTCAACTCGGACTTTATAAGTGGACTTGTCTGGGCAACAAAAATTATGGAGATGAGTTTTGGTTAGTTTAATGTTTTTTACATAGCCACAACAGTATAAGAAAGAACTATGATTAAAAGCAACGATCATTTCTACGTACTTTGTCTGTTCCCAAACTTTCTGTAAGAATGAAGTCAGCATAGGTTAGGATCTTCAATGATGGAGATTCTACGATAAGCGATGGTCCACTACGTGTGTTCTCTTTCTTTTGTGTATCTTATGTAAACAAACTTGGAAAAATGGTTAGTAAGTAAGAAAGGCATCTCTATTAAAGACTTTCATCTCTCTGATACTTGATGATTGCATGTCAACTACTTAAAAGATTTGTCACATTTCTACGCAGTTGGACATTTCTTCTTCCAGCAAAAGGTCGCCTCTTGATACTTGGACCTTCTTCTTGTCAACAGCTAAAATACGTACTTGATGACGCGCGCCTGTTTGGGCTGCAAAAAGTAATAGAGAGAAGTTTTTTTAGTTTATGTTGTTTAAAAGCCCAACACAGCTGAAAAAAGTATATGATTAAATGCAAAGATACATTTTACTTACTTTGTTCTCTGTCCAAACATTCTGTAGTGCAATGAATCGTCATAGGTTTCGGATCCTCCGCTTTGGAGAATCTACGATAAGCGATGTCCAGGTACTATTTTCTGTCTCTTTCCTGGGTGATTCTTTAGTCAAAACAAAACTTTTCCAAATGGTTAGTAGCAAAAATGCCATCTCTTCTCTATCAGAAGCTTTCCTCTCTTCTATACTTGAATTGCATCAACTTACTACAAGATTGGTTACTTTTTATCAGAATGGGTGTACATTTCTTACCAGCCATAGGGGTCCTGCATCTTGATACTTGGATCTTGTCAACAGCTCAAATCGACACTTGAATGAAGTGGACTGTCTGGGCGCAGAAAATAACAGATAAATATTTTTTTAGTCAAGTTTTTTAATAGCCAAAGCAACAAGATAAAAGAATAATATTAAATGCAAAGATACAATTCCTACTTCCTTGTTTGTGTCCCAACGTTTGTAAGAGGAAGCACCATAGGTTAAGTTTTCATGATGGAGATTCTATATAAGCGATGGTCCTGACTGGGATGTCTCTCTTGTGTGGTTCTTTAGGTAAAACAAAACTTTGGAAAATGGTTGTAGTAAAATGCAATCTCTAACAGAAGACTTTCATCTATCCTGATAGTTGATGATTGCATCAACTTACTTAAAAATATTTGGCTACATTTTACAGAAGGTGGCATTTCTTCACCAGCTAAAAGGTCACCTCTTTGATACTTGGGACCTTCTATCATCTATTGTCAACAGCTAAATCGATACTTGATAGCGCTCCTTTTTGGTGCTGCAAAAGGGTATAGAAGAAGTTTTGTTAAGTTTAAGTGTTTAATCTAGCCCCAGTACAGCTGAAAAATACTATGATGAAACAGCAAAGATACATTTCTACTACTTTGTCTCTGTCCAAACATTTCTGGAGGATGAAGCTCCAATAGGTTTAGATCTTCTGCTGTGGAAAATAAGCGATTGTCCAGGACTGTGTCTGTCTCTTCTGTCTGATCTTGATGCTTTACCTCGTATTCAGTCGCCTATTATTGTATGTGCTATATGTGATGTACGGGCTAGATTGTGTTTATGTGTTCTGTACGTGCTGTATGGTGTATTTAGTGTGTGCTGTATGAATTTAATGGAGTGTGTATTTGCTGTATAGTGGTTTGGGGTGTTTATGTTATGTTCTTGATGATTATATATGGTGTTTGTGATTGGAGTTACAATGTAATGGTGTTTACATATGTTTTTTATGAATGTCCATGGTGTTTGTGTATGTTCGTATAGTGTTTTTTCGTGTTACACTTATGTGCGTATGAGTGTAAATGTTGTTTGTGATTTTGCTTTATGATGTATAGTGTTTATGTATGTGCTGTATGATTATATAATGGTGTGTAATGTGCTGTATGAGTGCATGTGATGTTTTTGTGTTTATGTTGTAATGAGTGTATACTTTTGGTATCATTTGTCTGCGTGTCTATGGGCGTTGTCTGGTGTTTTTCTAGGTATATGGTGTTTTGTGTATGTGGCTTACGGGTTCATGTGGGGTGTCTGGCTGATCTGAGTCTATATGGTGTATATGTATATGCTGTATGCGCTCATATAGGTGTGATGGTATGTCAGTATGAGTTTTTTGGGTGTTTATTATGTGCTGTCTTAGTGTATAGGTGTTTTGTGTATGTGCGGTTGTGATGCCTGGTTTACTTGTGTATGTGCTGTATGAGTGTATATGGTGTTTGGTGTGGTGCTGTATGAGCATTATGGGATGTGTTTGATAGAGTTCTGTCATGAGTGTATATGGTGTGTGTTTTTTTGCTGACAACAAAAATTAAATATGGTGCATTGATGGTGTTTGGTTTGTGTTTTTGGGGGTGGCTGTCGAGACTACATGGTGTTTGTGCATGTGCTGTATGATGTATATGATTGTTGTGTGTTTTGGCTGTTGGTGTTTATAGACTATTTATGTGTGTGCTGTATTGAGTGTAATATGGTGTGTATGTTGGTTGGTCATGAGCGTTGCACTGAGTTTATGTATAGTTTGTATAGGTGTTGTATGTATTGTCTTATGCGCAGTATGATGTGTTTTGGTGTTTTGTATGTTGCTGTATGAGGTATGTGTCTGTTTGTGTTGTGTAGGTATGTGTGTGGTGTTTGAATGTATTGAGTTGCTGTATGGTGTTAGCGGTAGTATTGTGCGTGTTGTGCGTATTGTGCTCGTATGAGTTGTATTACTGGTTTTTTGTGTATGTTCTGTGCAGTGTTTATATCGGGTGTTCTTTAGTGATATGTATTATGGTGTTGTGTATGTTGCTGTATGAGTATATATGATGTTTGGTGTGTGTGCTGATGACTGTATATGGGTGTGTTATGTATGTGTGGTATGAGTGGTATGTGGTGTGTGTGTCTGGTTGGTAGATTGTTATGGCATGTACTATGTGTTTGTTGTGAATGGAGTGGAATTGGGTTTGCTGTAGGTGCATATATGAATGTATGTGCTGAGTGATAAATGTGTATGCAAGTACACCGTGTGTGTTGTTTGTGTATGCTGAATAAGTCCGATATGTGTGTGTGTGTGTGCCTGCTGTAGAGGTTATAGTGTGTGTATGGTGCTGTCAGTGCGTGTATATGTGTGGTGTATGTGATTTGTAGTGTCATATAGCCGTGGTGTATGTTGCTGCATAAGTATGTATGTAGTTTGTATGGGCATACATGGTATTTTGTATGTTCTTGCTTGAATGTATATGGGGTTTTGTATATGTTGCTGTAGACTGTATATGGTGTGTGTGCGCGATGAAGTGTATATGTGTATGAGTGTATATGATGTGCTTTTTTGTGTAGTGCTGTATGAGTGTATATGTTGTGGTGTATATGTGATGTATGGGTGAACATGGTATTCTGTACTTTTGGTATGAGTGTAATATGTGTGTGTGTGTGTGTAATTGTTTACGTGTTTGGTTTATGTACTGTAGAGTGTATCATGGTGTTTGACGTGTGTGTGTGTGTTGTAAATGTAGTAGCTGTGTGTATAGGCATTAAGAGTTGATAATGGTGTGGTGTCTGCTGTATAAGTGTATATGCTTGTGTATGTGCAGTATGACGTGTACCTATCTCCTGTGGCGCATGTATGTACGTATGAGTGTATATGCCTGTGGATGATATTTGCGATATGAGTGTTTATAGTGTGGGATGTGCTGTATGATTGAGTATATGGTGTGTGTGTGGTTGTGTGTAATGGGACGTACATGATTTCCTGTTGTGTCTGTGTGTTAGGTTGATATGGTGTGTTTTTGTATGGCTGTCATGTATGAGTAGGGTGTTGGACTTGTATGTGGAATGTGACTATGCAGTGTGTGTTTGGCATGTAGAATGTATATGCTGTGGGTTCATTGTGTGTCAGAGGTAATATGTGGTGTGTATGTTTCTGATTGGGTGTAGACATGGTGTTTGTACTTGTATGCTGTATTCGTGTATCTGGTGTTGGGTGCTTGCTGTATAAGTGGTCATATGTGTGATTGTGCTGCATGAGTGTTTTATGCTGGTGTGTTATATGTGCTGTATGAGTTTAATGGGATGTGTGTTGTCTGTTGTCTGAGTTGTCCTGTATTTAGGTTTGTTGTGTGTTGGGTGTCTGGTGTTTTTTTGTTTCTGTTGACGTGTCTCGGTATGTGTGCGGATTAGTGTATATCTGTGTGTATGTTGCTCGTATGAAGTGCTACTGGCTGTGGGTGTATGTGCTGTATGGATTGATATGTTGTGTGTATATGTGTTTATGGGTTGTACATAGTAGTTTCTGTAGATTCTGTATGTGATTGAGGTTAATTGCCTGTGTGTATATGTGCTGTTATAGTATTATATGGTGTTTTAGTTATGTTCTGTATGAGTGTATGTCCTGTGGGTGTTATTTGCTGTATGACGTGTATATGTTTGTGGTGTATGTGCTGAATATGTGTTCATGGTTGTTTCTGGTATGTTTCTGTATCAGGTATATGTGTTTTTTTATGTTGCTGTATGAGTGTATATGGTGTGTTGTGTGTGTGTTGTATGATGTATTTGCCTGTGCTGTATGTGCTGTGTGAGTGTTTATATTGTGTGTTATGTGCCAATGATTGTACTGGTGTGTTGTGCTGGGTTATGCCGGTTTACATGTTTTTGTTCCTGTATGTTTTGCGGTGATGTATATGGTGTTTGTGGCTTGATTGAGTGATATCTGTGGCGTCATGTGCTGTATAGAGTGTATCTGTGTGTTGCATCTGTTTTATGGTATTTCCTATGGTGTTTCTGTGTTTTCTGTTATGCGTTTATCTGGTGTTTGGTTTTGATTCTGGTTCTGTGCAGTTATATTGTGTATTGTTTACCGCTGACTGTTGCTTTACTGTTGTGTTTGTTTTCTTGCGTGATACTTGGGTTTGCTGTGTTAGTGCTGTATGACGGTATATGGTGTGTGTGTGCTGTTTAAGTGTATATGCTGTGTTTATGTGCTGTATGTGTGTATATCCTGTGGGGGTATGTGCTTATGAGTGGACATGTTGTGTGTGCATGTGCTGTATGCGTGTTCATGTTGTTTCTGTATGTTCTGTATTGGTGTATATGTGTTTGTTTATGAGTTTATATGGTGTGTGTGTTGTATGAGTGTATATGCTTTGTGTATATGTGCTGTGGCTGCATTCACTGGGTGGTGGTGTGTGTTTGTTGTGATGAGTGTTAGTGGGTTTGCTGTGTTGTATTGGTCTTTGTTGCGGCTTTTTGACTGTCTTTTCTCTGTCATGGCCTCGTGTCTTAGGTGTTTTGTATGTGCTGTTATAAGGTGTATATGGGTGGTGTGCGTATAAGTGTATATTGCAGGTATAGTCGGCTGTGTTGTTTGTGCTAGACGTATGAGAATATGCTGTGGTTTTATGTGCGTATAGTGTATATGTTTGTGTGTATGTGCTGTATGTTGTACCTGGTGTTTTGTATGTTCTTATGATGATATGTGTGTGGGTGCTGTAAAGTGTATATGTGGTGTGCTGCCGTATGAGTGTATATGCTGTGTGCGGTATGAGTGTACATGGTGTGTGTGTGTATGTGTTGTATGGGTCTACAGGTGTGTTTTGTAATTGCTGTAAGAGTGTATATGTATGTGTGCTGTATAAGTGTATTTGTTGTGGGTTAGTGCTGTCATGAGTGTATATGGTGTGTGTGTGTGCTGTATGAGTGTTTTGGTGTTTGTTTATCTACTGTATGAGTGTGATATGGTGTGTGTGTGTGTGTTGTATGAGTGTATATGCCTGTTTGGGTGTTATTGATTGCTGTATGAGTTATTGTTTTTGTGTATGTGCTGTATGAGTGTAGGTCTGTGGCTGTGTATGTGTGGTAAGTTGAGTGTATAGGTTGTGGTATATTGCTGTATGGTGTAACATTGGGTGTTACTGTACCGTTCTGTATGAGTGTGTTATCTGGTGTCTTGTTGTGTATGAGTGTATTTGCTGTGGCTGTATGTGCGCTGTGTGATTGTTGTGATTGTGTGATGGGCCATTGATGATTGTACATGGTGGGTGTGTTTGTCATGGGCGTTACATGGTTGGTTTCTGTTATGTTTTTGCGTGAAGTGTATATGGATGTTTGTGCTGTATGCGATGTAATATGCGGGGCGTATTGTGCTGTATGATGGTATATTGAGTTGTGTGCATATGATGCTGTAGGGTGTACATGGGGTTCTGTGTTGTTCGTGAATGAGTTTTATGGTCTTGTCGTGTGCGGTATGAGTGTAATGGTACTTTGTTTACGTATGAATGAACTGTAATCTGTGTGTTTTTTTCTATGAGTGTTATGTTGTTTGTGGTCTGTGCGGTATGAGTGTAATATAGTGTGTGTGTGAGCTTTAAGTGTATAGCTTGTGTATGTGCTGTAATGTGTGTAATACCTGTGCGGTTATGTGCTGTTATGAGTGTACAATGTTGTTTGTGTGCATGTGCTGTATGTGTTTCATGTGTTTCGGTATGTTCTGTATATGTATTATGTGTTTGTTTTCTGGTTTATATGGTGGTGTGGTATGATTATGATGGCTGTTGTGTGTTGCTATTGAGTGTACTTGCTTTGGTGCTATGTGCTGTGAGGAGTTGCACATGGTGGTGTGATGTGTATTTGTGTAGAGTGTCTGTATGTGTTATGTGTATCGTGTTTATGGAGCATTTTTGATGTTTCTATAGTGTCTGCATAGTGTATATGGTGTTTTTGTATGTGCTGTTAAGTGTGATTATATCGGTGTGTGTGCTTATAGTGTATATGCAGGTATATCTGGTTTGTTTTTTGCTTGTATGACTGATATGATCTGTGGGTTTAGTGCTGTGACGTTGATATATGTTGTGTGTATTGCTGTCTTGGGTGTCCATGTGTTTCTGTATGGTTCTGTATGAGTGATATTGCGTGTGGATGCGATATACGTTCGTACTACTGTCATGTGTGGTTCCGTAATGTATTGCTGGACGGATAGGCTGACATGGTTGTTACTGGGGTATGTCCTTGTTGGTGTGTCTGTGGTGTTTTTCTGGGTTAATGTGTTCTTGTAAGATGTATTGTATGTTGGTCTGTCTGGTATAACTTATATGTTTGTGGTGTGTATGTTGCTGTTGGTTGTATTGCTGGTGTTGGTGCTTTATGATGTCTTAGTGTTTCTTTGTTGCTTTCTACTGTCTGAGTGTATCTGGGGTGTGTGTGTTGCTATGAGGTAATGCTGTGTATATGTGTCTGTGAGTGTATAGTGTTTGTGTATGTGCTGTATGAGTGTATGTCCGTGGGTGTATGTCTGTATGAATTCTATGTTTGGTGTAGATGTGCTGTAGGTGTACTGGTGTATTCTACGTTCTTATGAGTGTATATGGTGGGGTGGTGGTGTTCTGTACGAGTGTTTTATGGTTGTGTTTGTTTTCTACTGTATGAGTGTGTATAATGTGTTGTGTGTTTGTTTTGATATGAAAAATGTGATATGTGGTGTGTATATGTGCTGTATGCGTATGTCCTATGCTTGGGTGAGTGTATATGTTGTGCTGAACTGGGTGTCATGGTTTCTGTATGTTCTGTATCAGTGTATATGTTGTTTGTTTAGTGCTGTTATGACGTAGTTATGGTGAGTGTGTGTTATGTGAGTGTATTTGGCTGTGTTGATGTGCTGTATGAGTATATATAGTGTGTGTATGTGCTGTATGATTGTACATGGTGTGTGCGTTTGTGTTGTATGGGCGTACATTGTGATTTTTTTTTTTGTTTCTGTATGTTTTGCGGGTAGTGTTATGGTGTTGTGCTGATGTGAGTGTATATCTGTGGGCGTAAGTGCTGATGAGTGTACTATGTTGTGTGCGTCATGTGCGTGTATGGGTGTTACATGGTGTTCTTTGTTTTTGGTAGTGTCATGGTATATGGTGTGTGGTGTGCTGTTATGCGTGCTATATGGTGTTTGTTGATTTCTTGTCCTGTACTGTCTGTGTGGTTGTATGTGTGTCGTCGATATGTTGTTAGGTGTATGTGACTGTATGACGTTACTTTGGTGTGGGTGTTGTGCGTGTATACGGTCTATATCTGTGTGGCCCTGGCTGTAGCGTGTTATCCTGTGGGTTTATGTGCTGTCTGATGTGATGTTGTCGTGTCATGCTTTGGATGGTCCGGTGCTGTACCGGTCATGGGTTTACTGTATTTCTGTTGAGTGTATAGCTTTGTTGTATATGTGCTGTAGAGTGATGTGATGTGTTTATTTTGTATGGTGTATAGGTTTTGTTGATGTGTTTGTCTGGGCGTATTTGGTGTTATATTTCTCATTATCTTATGTTTGCTAGGCATGATGTTATGTTGTTGTTGGTACGTATGAGTGTTATGTGGGTATGTTACCGTCAGGGTTTGGTGCGGTATAGTAGTTATTATGGGTGTCTTGTTTTGGATGTCTGTACGTGTATATGGTGTTGTTATATGTACGTATCACAGTTGTATATGGTTGTCTGTCTGTTGTATCGAGTGTATATGTTGTGTGTTATGGTATGCTATGATTGTACTATGGCTGTTTTCGTATGTGCTGAATGAGTGTACATTTGGTTTGTGTTGTGTTGTATGTTCCTATGGTTTTTGGTGTGTGTGTGTTGTAGGTGTTGCCTAGGGTGTACCTGTTGTTTCTGTCTTTTCTTACTAGATGTCTCTGGTGTTTTTTTCTTGTCGGTCTGCGTTGTCCTCTTAGTGTGTTGTGTGTTGTCTGCGTGTACTCTGGCGTGTCTCTGTTTCTGCGTGTCTCTGGTTTGTTTTCTGTCTGTTTTTCATGTGTGTACCCTGTTGTTTCTTTCTGTTCTTCGGGCTCTTCTCTTTTCAGGCTTTTTATGTTTTCTGAGTGAACATGGTGTGTTTGTGTTGATGAGTGTCTATTGCTGTGTGTATATGTGCTGTTTTATGAGAGGTATAGTGGTGTGTGTTATGTCCTGTATGAGTGTATATGGTGTGTGTCGCTGTATCAGTGTATATCGGGTGTGATGCTGTATTGAGTGTTATCTATGGGGATGTATGCGCTGTATCTGTGTATATGTTTGAGTGTATTGTGTATGATTTTATATGGGTTTCTGTTGGTCGGTTTATTAGTGTAAATGGTGTGTGGTGGCTGTAGATTTTACTGGTGTGTGTTTGCCGTATGTACCGGCGCCCCATCTGTCATACGACATGTGTGTTATGTAAGTGATACATGTGTGTCCTTATATATACACCTAATATCTCTCACCCCCTAAACTAACGATTAAAAATGGTCCCAAAATATGTCAATCATATTAGTCCAAATCAGATATATAGTTCCACTGTAATAAGGTGAATATCTTTAGGAGGCGAAGCAGAAAGCGAAACGTGCGTTGGGGCGAGGGGGAAACGGCAGGAGAAGGCAAAGGTATTCACCTTTATACAGTGGAACTATATATCTGATGGACATTTTTGGACATTGTGACTACGATATTTTATAAGAGTAAAAAGCGTAAGACTTAGGAAATCTACCATGTAACTGCTTGGCCCTTTCCCCCCTAACATTTTTGGAACCATTTTAATCTTAATTTATGTATGTAGCTGTATGTAGATGTTTTTTAAATACTATACAACAAAATTCTTTTTTTTAATATGGCGGTGGAGTTCCCTTTATTTAGGTAAGTGGTTTTCAGGGAACAAAAAAAATGTTAAATGGCTGGGGAGAGGGGTGGCGCTATACAGACAATAACCACTAAAAGGGAACCTGTCACCAGGAGACCCATTTTTAGCACTCCCCCAGTCCCCACAGAGCATAGTACATACTGGTTTTACAGAAAAAAAAAGCAGCAGGGGGCGTCGCTAAGCCCAGTGATGGGTGTTTTCATATATTTGAAAAGGTCACATGGAGAAGCTGTTCCCCAAGGGTGGGGGGGACCTGCTCCTTTCCAGACCCTCCCTTTTGGCAACTGCCTAGTCACACAGCAGATGCTAATGAAAGGTACAATATAACATATCTTTTTTTTCTGTAAAACCAATTTTTTATACAAAAACTCTTTGGCAGCGTATGTACTATGCTCTGTGGGGACTAGGGGAGTGCTAAAAATGGGTCTCCTGGTGACAGGTTCCCTTTAACTTACTGCAGTGCTCCATTCCCCCACCGCGTAGCCCTGCCACAGCCACATGTGCTTTCTACAGCAGAGTTAAGGCAGTAGCAGGCATGGGGCCACTTAACCCCTTCGAGCACCAGGACGTACTATTTTGTCCTGGTGTGGTGGGGGGTGTATGGAGAATGCTCACAGGCTAAGCTCTCTCCGTACACAGTGGGTGTTAGATGTATAATGCAGCTGATACCCGCCTGTTACTGCCGTGGTCAAACCTGATCACGTCACCTGTCATTACTGCTTACGGGCGCAGCCATCTTGGATGGCCGATCTCCAATCCTCCATGACATCACCTAACATTAATGCCAACAGGCGCAACCATCTTAGATGGACGATTGCCACCCCCGTGAAATCATCGGCAGCTTACGGTGTCATACACTCAGACTAGATGATTTGCCATGTATAGTGATCTCCAAGAGCCAGCCCATATCTTGCTGTTAGAGATCATCAGTAAAATTGCTATATACTGCCATACAATAGTATTGCAATATTTAGTATAAGTAATCAGACCCTGCAGGGTTAATTAAAGTACCCTAGAGGGTCTGAAATAATAGTAAAAAAAGAATTAAAAAACAATTTAAAAAAATATTAATATAATAAAAAAATAAAAGTTTCAATCACCCCTTTCCCTAGAACACATATACAAATAACTAAACAGAAAAATTCATAAACATGATAGAAATTGTAGAAAACGCTATCACCACATCCCAAAATGCCCGCTCTATCAAAATATAAAAAAATATTATTCACAGCCATGAATACGGTAACGAAAAATAGCCTCCATATGCCCAAATTGACGCTTCTTTGGCATTTTTCAATCCATGAATATTTGATTAAAAAATGATCAAACACTCATATAGGTCCCAAATAAATTAACATGCCAGCAAGTACCACAAAAAATAGCACCTTGCATAGGTCCATACACCAAAGTGTGAGAAAGTTATTGGCTTCAGAATTTGTCAAAATGGCAAATATTTTTTGTACAAAAGATTGAATTTTTTAAAATCTACTAAACCTACTGAAGCCTCTATAAATTTGGTATTCCTATGATCGCATCGACCCAATGAATAAAGAATAAAGAGAAGTGTCATTTGGAGCACAAAATGAAAGCTGTGAAAACAGTCAATAAGAAAATGCCTCAAAAATGCTTTCTTGTCAATTTCACTGCACTTACAATTTTTTTCCAACTTTCCAGTACATTGCGTGGAATATTAAATGGCGCCACTAAAAAGTAATATTAGTCCCGCAGATAACAAGCTCTAACGCATTTTTGTAAACGTAAAAATAAAAAAGTTAACACTTTTGAAATGACGGAAGTAAAAAAACAGAACCACAAAAACAAAAAGGGCTGAGTCTTTTTTAAGGGTTAAGAATAAGCTCAGGGTGAGTTCACACATGGTGCTTGTGTTGCATACACATTGCAAGTACCCGGGGGCAGGCCGGATGCATGAGATCGGGTTGGTTACAAAGTGCATAGGTTTCCAAACAAACCAAGTCCCGTCCCTAAGGCTGCATTCGCATGTGGCATTTACATTGCATTGATATCTCAGTTTCCCTTACCTCCCCAAACTGAGACATCTACACCATGTATCCTCCACACGCACCCGTTTCACAACCCTCAAAGAGCCAAGAGCCTCAACTTTTATCACCCCCGGACTCCCTTCCTCCCGATTATTAATTTAAGGCCATAAAGTCACATCCCTCAGGCTGCGTTCACACGTGGCGTTTACATTGCATTTTGAAATGCAATATAACAGCTGAGGGGAGGAGATTTACATGTGAACGCAGCCCGAGGGATGGGGCATTTCTGTGGCCCAAAATTGATAACAGGGAGCGCAATTTGGCAAGCTCTGTCCAGCGCTGTGTAATCTGTGTGCGCTATATAAATAAAGGAATTATAATTACTTGCTCTCAGGCAGGAGAAGGGGATGGAGAAGATGGACATAAATGGTTTCTGGGATAAACGAGATAAGATTCTGGATCAGCAGACACACACAGACATGTAAGTGTGTTTATCTTAAAGTAGGTGTATGGTGGTGGTAAACTTCCTCTAAGAACAAACCTACAAAACCGGCCTGCATATACATATATTGCATTACATTTCATTTCATTTATTTAAACAACATGTAATGCAATGAATGCTACAATACTAATATGAAAACACATAATAGTAAATATATTAAGTTTTTTTTCCACCTTCTGCACTTCTTTTATTTTATCTTACTAATGTGGATGAGCAGGAGGGGAAGCAGGAGGATCTTTTTTTAGTTAGTGGTCATGCACATGAGCGCTCTGCCCCATTACTTTCTATGGCCTCATACATAGATGGATTCCAAAGTCCCGTGTATTTGCCGACTGCTGACTCCTATTCCTGCCTGTATTATGAGTGAGCGGGCCTGACTGATAAGCCACAAACAAGGGAACACATTATAAAAAGAGAGGACTGGGGAAGCACAGAATAGAAAGAAATATATATGGGAGCAGAGCACGAGAGGCTATATAGCACATAAAGGACTATAGGGTATTTAGCATCCCCTCATGTATAGATAGCACATGATGGGGTACAGGACACACAAGAGGGTATATAGCACATACATGGGGTACATAGTACATGAGGGGGGTACAGAGCACATGAGAGGTTACAGAGTACATGAGGTAGTACAATGAACACGAGGACATAAAAGGGGTATATAGCACATTAGGGGGTACAGAGCGCATGAGGGAGTACATAAAGGGGGTACAGAGCACATGATGGGGTACAGAACACATAAATGGGGTACAGAGCACATGAGAGGGTAGAGAGCACATAAAGTGGAGAACATCACATGGGGGCAAGAGGGGAGCAGAACACATGAATAGGTAGGGAGGACACAGCAGGTGGCATCTGACCCTAGAGGTTGCAGCTGGCAGTCCATGAGCTGCTCTGTGCCAGGATTCCTCCTCATGTTTCCTGTTACATGGGGTGACACAGGGACAGGGGAGGAGCTTTCCAGGCTCAGCTCTGATTGGCTGAACCTGTATGAGTCTTGTTTTCATGACAACTCCATGGTGGCCTCACATCCCTGCAAAACTCTATGACAGGGAAAGAGGAGGAGCATCATAGCAGTAACTATGCTTAGGATTTACCTGAGGCTGAATCTCAGCCATTATATAGCTTTACTAGTGGCTGATAAAGTGAGGGGACGGGCCCCATAGTGGCTGTGTGGTGTACCTCTATTGATGGCACACCACTGGCATCACCTTCCTCTTAAATTGGATTACAATACACTGCTAAGCCTTCATGGACAGAATATTTACCAAATATATTACACTTGGCGGTTTACTATGTCTTTACCTTCATGTATCTCAGTTTCCATAACTCTCAGAACAACAAGTCTGATAATATTTGAAAAATCAGATTGGGCATCTGATATAACGCCACCCTTCCAGCCTCTCAACTTGACTCATCTCAGGTATAGATGAGTCAGGCTGAGAGGTTGGAGGGTGAGCATCATTTCACTTCCACACTTTTATCTTGGATTTTATAGCAGATAGAACAATAATTCTAATAGATGAGGATCTCATCTTGCATCAGGCCTGTGGCTCTGTGAGATACAGATAGTTAAAGAAACAGGCAAGAATAGGATCTTTAGCTTGCCTTCCCAACTACTGCCTATATCTCTGGTTCTGCAGATCACAGAACCGCAAGCCTCATGCGGTTCCAAAAACTTTTCTTTAAGAAACAGGGTTCTTACAGCTATACAACCCAAGATATACACATTTAAAGTGATGCTCCCCTCCAACCTCTGAGCATGACTCTTCTCTGGCAAAAGTTGCACTTGACTTTGGAGGAGATTTATTTAGAGGAATAACATGACATGAAAGTGTGTGTGTGAATTATGTCATCTGCACCGTGTATGTGAATTAAGACCAAGAACCTTGGAACAAAACAGTAAGTAAGAAAACCACTGTACCATAAGTGTAAACTATGTCATCTGCACTTTGTGTGTGAATTAATTACAGGTGTATAAATAAGAACTTTGAACCACACTAACCAAATTAAAGGAAATATACGGTCATAATAAACACTGATAAATCTCCCCCTATGGGTGAGTGGCATTAGAAATACAAAGGAAATTTAGTGTATATTACCATTTTTTGAAGTTTTTTTTTCAGTTTGTTATGTGTTGCTTTCTTACCTAGTTGTGGCATTGTACATGAGGGAATGCTGCTGCTTCCATGTTGGACAGGCACTCCTCCCATGTGTCAAAGGCCGGTTTAGGCTACACTCAAACTGACCTAAGCCCACACAGCCGCGACACCTCCCCCCTCCATAGCGATCCATTGCGCACGGCCCATAACACGTGAAAAAATAGGACATGTCCTATGTTTTCCCCATGTACGGAGCGGTACGGTGCTGCACGTGTGGCTCCCTGCGGCCATTGCTTTCTATGGGTGGCGTATGTACAGGTGCAAGCTTGCGGCCGTACATACATCTGCCATATGGTCGTGTGAACAGTTTATCTGTTTAGTGTTGAGAGCCATGTAAAGAGGTAAACCTGTTGTGGCTCTCACTATGTGATAAACCAGTATGCTAATCACAAAAATCAATCATGTTTTCAACTCCATAGAGCATGAGTATAAACAAATAACCGAAATATTAATATAGTAATAAATAATGAGAAAGAGAAACTATAAGAAAGAGTCTAGACATATTGGGGCAGATTTATCAAGTCAGAAGATTTCTAGGTGCCCATGGCAACCAATCACAGCTCTGATTTCATTTTACCAGTGCTCATGAATATTTTAAAGGTGATCTTTGATTGGTTGCCATGGGCAACTAGAAATATTCTGACTTTCAGACAGCTTGATAAATCTGCCCCAATGGATTAAATGTACTAATACTGTCTGGGAATGACACAAGTTACTACATTGGGCTAGATAGTCTTCCATTACAATAGATTTATCCCATTATCACAGTGTCACATTGTTTAGGATAACTTCACACCTCCTATTGGTTGTCTTAATTCACATCTGTGCATTATGCTAAATAGAGGCTGTAGACCACAAATTACACATGAAATAACAAAAACATTCTTTATTAAATAACGGAAGATAAAACAAGCGATGAACACATTGTAAAATGGTAAAGGTGCTGACATAATTCACATGGACAGTTTACATAATACAATGCTAAGCATATACATGGCAAAGTGCATACTTGACCACACCCATTTTTTAATTTTTATATTTTGATACAAAGATTACAGTACACAAAACAATACAATACAAGATAGATTACAATACAATGCAATGTTTACAAGGCATCCCATGATAACTTCCAGCCCTTGTGTATATGTGCAGCTTTCTATGGCCGCTCTGTGACAGGACTGCTTAGTGAATTCACAACTGTCACTATTTCCATTTCTAAAACCAAAGAATCTGGGACAAGAATCCCAGAAATCCCTCATTTTATTTAATCTCTCCTGGGCTAAAGCAAACTTATGTTGTATATACATATTTACTTTACACAAATTTTAACACTGACTCTGAACAGTTTTCCTGTCTAATGCAGTACATTATCCGGCCACTAATAAAATATACATCAGTGACCAGTGTTTCATGTTGTCCCCCTTGTCCATTCCTATGCTATGAGGTGCCCACTGCTATATAATGTGCTACCAATTACTGTATTGTACATGATGTGAGGTCCCCACCATCTGCTGATGTCTCCTATCACACATATGTCGCTCCCTCACCTATAATCACTTCATCCTCCATCTCCTGTGATGTTCCCTGTAAATCTTCTTCCTGAGACGTCCTTGCTGCTCCCTGAAGGCTGACGCGGAGTCTTGTGCTGAGATTCCTGCTGTGGGATGTGGTCTGATGTCTTCCTCCTGCAGCCACAGTAACATTCCAACTGTCATCTCCCAACTGTTATTCTCCTTTAAAGGAAGCCTCTGATTGGTTGCTGCCAACTGACACTTTTTTTTATTGACAGAAGAGTTGGCTGATTCTAATTGGCTGATTCTGTCACATTTTCAAAAAAAAACACACACATCTGATTGGTTGGTTTTCACTGTTGTTTTTTAAATAATGAAAAATAACATTTGATTCATATTTGTTTGGTTAATTTTCTTGATGACAGAATCTAAACATTCTTTGGTTCAAATGTAAAACTACCATATATACTCGAGTATAAGCCAACCCGAGTATAAGCCGAGACTAATTTTTTACCACCAAAAACTGGGAAAACATATTGGGGCAGATTTATCAAGCTGTCTGAAAGTCAGAATATTTCTAGTTGCCCATGGCAACTCCCTTTTAAAATATTCATGAGCACTGGTAAAATGAAAGCTGAGCTGTGATTGGTTGCCATGGGCAACTAGAAATATTCTGACTTTCAGACAGCTTGATAAATCTGCCCCATTGACTTGAGTATAAGCCGAGGGTGGGAAATGCATTGGTCAGTAGTATACAGCCAGCCAGCCCCCATGTAGTATACAGCCAGCCCCCTGTAGTATACAGCCAGCCAGCGCCCAGTAGTATACAGCCAACCAGCCCCCTGTAGTATACAACTTGCCCCATGTAGTATACAGCCAACCCCATGTAGTATACAGCCAGGCCCATGTAGTATACAGCCAGCCCCCTGTAGTATACAGCCAGCCAGGCCCATGTAGTATACAGCCAGGCCCATGTAGTATACAGCCAGCCCCCATGTAGTATACAGCCAGTCCCATGTAGTATACAGCCAGACCCCATGTAGTATACAGCCAGCCCCCAAGTAGTATACATTAGCCCATGAGGGAATCCTGTATCATGAATGAGGGGGATTAGCGGATTGTTGCGACTAGAATGGAGTTACCAGGATGAGGACTCCCCCTGGTGCCTGTATTTTAGTCTGTTCACTACAGAGGCAGCTATTAGCCCATGAGGGAATCCTGTATCATGAATGAGGGGGATTAGCGGATTGTTGCGACTAGAATGGAGTTACCAGGATGAGGACTCCCCCTGGTGCCTGTATTTTAGTCTGTTCACTACAGAGGCAGCTAGTCCCCCCCTGGTGCCTGTATTTTAGCCTGTTCACTACAGAGGCAGCGAGAGTCATTTAACTATTGGCATCATAAACGATTTTTTAAGTTGTTAACGTGTGAGAAATTGATAATCTATATAATATATGAATATATTTTTATTTATTTGAAGTAGGCCCTCTTGCTTATGAGTTAATTGGGGAGATTTGTCATGTACGTCACTGTAGGGGTGTGCAATGCTTTAAAAGTCGTAAATCTAGGTGCACACCACAGGTTTTGTGATTTATTTGTTAGCTGTTTTTAGTCATGCATGCCACTTTTGACAAAAGTGAGTGGGACACATGGTAGACCCAAGTGGGAACACCCTGGTGCAAGTTATGGCTGAAATCTTGGCCACAACGGACCTGCAATAGATTTAATTATGGCACATGTGCCATGCTAGAATTACTAGGAGGCTGGAATCTTTTAAAGGGGTTTTCCTACAAATTCATGCACTCAGCAATTTCTGTCGGCTCCATTGAGATGTTTGGAGCAGAACGGTCATGCGCGGCTGTCTGCTCCATTACTCTCATGGAACGACGAGGGGTTCGACGTGGAACCCCATCGGACCCCTTGTTTTCGTGATCTGTGGGGGTCTCATCACAGAGACACCCACCGATCAGCAAGTTAGGCCCTATCCTGTCGATAGGGCCTAGCTTGAATTTGTGGGAAAACCCCTTTAATAATTCCGGTGCGCAGACTCTTGATAATTCTCCCCCTGTAATCTATTCCTTTCTCATTAGTAGAGGCTAAAATGGAGTAACTAAAAGGAGGAACAAGTAACACAGTCTGGGGCATTTATTATTGACTTTCTGACAGTTTTTTGGCATTTTTTAATTTTTTTGCTGCACCTTGTACGCCATATTTCTGATGTGTTGGCGCCACAATATAGTTTCTTTTCCGTCACTCACACTTTTTTGCTGCGCCAGATTTGTCACTGTGATTCATGTGACTGTCGGTTCCTTCTTTAGACCTACTTTTAGTTGGTCTAAACTGTGCACCAGAATTTTGGCCACACAGACTATTTCCCAAAAGAGATGCCTCCGAAGGCCCATGGAAAAAAAGGTCCAAAAGCCTTGATAAATGTGGTGCAGGGCATTTTAAGCATTTGAACAGATTAGAATGGAGTCTCCTGCTAGGAGTCAGTGGTGAAGATTTCTCATGCACTGGCATGTGATGGAAGCCCTGTGCCTCTGGATACATCAAGAGTCTTTGGTCTCCTATCAGCCATTGTCTTAAAACATTGCAGGGGTCCTTACAGCAACGTAATGTCAGAGCCCTGCCCTAATCATGTGATGTCATACCAGTGCACAGCCCCTGACCATGTGATGTCATACCATGCTGTTTACAATCACAGCTCTGTCCTGTAATGAGCTGTGCACTTGCAGTTTTATTAGATCAATGGTCCCCAACCACTAAAGAACTTTGTAAAAAAATAAAATGAATAATAAATCCTGACACACACCTTCCCCCCCTCTACCAAAGCAGGAGGAGTAACATTAATCTCCCCTTCTTTGCAGATGTAGGAGATCATCACATTGCCTCTGCTTGTTTCAGGGTGCATTCACACGTGGCACTTTGGATGAGTCGGGAGACGTGCGTTTTTAAACATCACAATGCGTTTGCTACCCTGGAAGCTCTTTTTTTTATTGCTGTAAGTGTAAGCAGTTGTGTAAAACATTTTCACAGCTATTTAAACTTACAGCAATGAAGAAATACACTTCCAGAGTCAAACGCATTGTAACATTTAAAAACACATGCATTCTGACGCACATGTTTCAGCGCATCAAAAATGCCACGTGTGAACGCAACCTCAGAGCTGGGCTCTGCCACAGAAAACGTGAGACAAAAAAGACAACTGCTGCTCTGGGGCAGCTGGGAAGAGTATATATATTATATATTTTTTCTCACATTGAAAAACAGGTTGGGTGGGTTTTGGGTGCACAAATGAGTAGAGGCCAAATACAGGGGACATTATATGTGGGGAGTGGGGGTTTTAGAAAAAGTGGTATAGACAGACCAAAGAAAATGGTGCAAAAAAGGAGGGGGGCTACAGAAACAGGGTACAACAGAAATGGTGGCACTATAATGAGGGAGCTGCATTAATGATGCATTATAAAAGGGCATCTTAGAATAGGGGCTGCAGGAAAAGGGGCATTGCATGGGTTGGAGTTAGGTAGGAGGTAATTACACAGCGCACAATTTTGTCAGGGGAAGCCTGAAAGTACCTGGAAATTTTTTTTTCAGGTGCAGCTGGTCCCAAAAAAAGGTTACAAAAAAGTGGGGAATCGCTGCATTATACAGACAGAAAGTAACCTTCAACAAGTCATAAAACTATTTGACAGTGTTAAAGGGGTTGTCAGACTATTGTAAAAACTTTACAGGATGGCTGTACCTATATATTTACAGGGGCACGGCCCCTCCACTTTTACAACTTCCTGCATCCTGGCACGCTTCCTGTCTCAACGTCTGATACAGCGTTGGAACAGGGGAGTGATGGATGGGGAAAAATAAAGGGATTTATTTTTATAACCCTACTCAGCCCACTTGCAAAGTTTTTAAAATAGTCAAACAGCCCCTTTAAGGATCATGTTTACAAAAAAAAAAACACCTTGGAAAGAAATTGAACAGTCCTTCAGCTATGGTTCTGTGGTTAGTCTTTATTTTCTATATTATTACACATGAAATTAATCAGGAGAAAAGTGATTTTAAGAAGTTTTTATTTTTATTGTTTTATAAAACATTGCCTGGACATTTTTAATTTTTTTTAAATGTGCCACTAGGGGACATAAAAGGGTTGTCAGCAACATAGGAATATCTACCCAGCATCCTCCTGCCTGCAGATCCTTGCCTCTGTTTGCAGTGGTGACATCATGATGATGACACGTGTCTGGCACGGTCTTCTCCTGGTCTCAGAGGTGTTTGGCAGGGAGGAATATAAGGCTACAGCGGACATGACATCCCTGCTGCAGCCTCTGTTTGCAAACAAAGACCAGAAAGTACACGCACAAGTAGAATCCAGGGGAGGTAAGTATAGGATCTTTTCCACAGGATAGGGAATAGCAATCTGATCTAATTGATGGAGCACTAGGTGAACCCTGTGTTCTGCCATTGGAGTTTTGGAAATTGACAAGCCCAGCACTTGGGTATTTCCGGCACTCTCCTGAACCTCAATGACAGTGCCAGAGATAACCAGGCAACCTGGTACACTCAACAATGAATAAAGCAACAGGACGCATACTTGACCTGCTGCTCCATTCATAATACCTGAGAACAGAAAACCAGTTATTAGTGGGGGTCCCAGCATTTGATCCTCACCAATCAGATTACTACCCTCCATCCTTTCAAGCAGGTTTTGTTCTCAAATACCAGTCCATGTTGCTGTGATCTTCTCCGATGACACAAATGCTTCATTCAGGATCCAATACAAAATAGAATCTAAAGGGATCAAAAAAGAAAACATGCAATATTACCACACACAGTCATACAATCAGATTGTAAAACGAGAAAGAAGAGACATACATTGTGTGGGGGAGGCGAGGTGAGGTGGTCATAATGTGGAGTCACAAGGTGAAGGGGGGTGCCAGGGAGGTGAAGGGGCCACAATTCGATTGGCGGGGGATTATAAGTGGGGAACAATTGATAAATAAAAGGAGTCATAATTTGCAAGAAGTCAACAAAATAGGGTTTTACGTGTTGAGGGGCCATAGAAAAGAGATGTGTGTAGGGGTGTGTGGGTGTTATAGTAAGTGGGGTTTTATATGTTGGGGATAAAATGAAAGATAATATAATATGCTGGTGGGCCAAGAAGGGACATTACACTGTGTGGGAATATTACGACAGTTTGCACCCCCACACATATACAGCATATACATAAGCGGATGGTAGCTGCTAGAATGGGGCACTCCAGATCATGTGACCGAGGTGATATAGGCGGGGGCGGAGCTTTGTGTTTTCCGCCTGTATGTGTGTGGAGGAGTTGCATGGCAGCTCTCTGGTGTGTGGAGGGATTATCAGGGTGAGTACATCTGCTCCAGGGTCTAATGGAGGGTTCTGGGAGCAGCGTGTAATATGTGCGGGCGGCTGCAGTCTGCAAGTGTGGAAAGGGGGTGATATGTAAAGAAGACCTGGCTCCAAGGGGAGCAGTGTGTCACATAGAGGAGCCTGAGGGTCACATAGAGGAGCCTGAGGGTCACATAGAGGAGCCTGAGGGTCACCTAGAGGAACCCCAAGGGTCACATAGAGGAGCCTGAGAGTAACACAGAGGAGCCTGAGGGTCACATAGCCCGAGGGTCACATAGAGGAGCCGGAGGGTCACATAGAGGAGCCTGAGGGTCACATAGAGGAGCCTGGAGTACGTATGTAGTGAAGGGGGAGGGTCATGTATGGACTGTGAGGGGTCTAATGGCTGCATATTGCCACATTGGGACTTACATAATTAATGTGGGGTGCAGTCTGCCGCATCAGGGGATGCTGTCTATAACATGGGAATATATGCTGTGTGTGTGGGGGTGGGGGGAGCAAAATCTATGTGTGTGGGGGGGGGGGGGTTGTGCAGTGTGTGTGTGACATTTCTAAGTGACATTTTTGTTACATTGCTGTGTGCTTTATGTGACAATGCTGTATGCATTATGTGACATTGCTGTGTGCATTATGCCCAATCATTGACATTGCTGTGTACATTATGCCCATTCTGTGACATTGCTGTGTTCTTTTAATGACATTGCTATGTGCATTATGTGACATTGCTGTTTACATTAAGTGGCATTGCTCTGTGCACTTTGTGACATTGCTGTGTGCATTTTGTGACATTGCTGTGTGCATTTTGTGACACTGCTGTGTGCATTTTGTGACACTGCTGTGTGCATTTTGTGACATTGTTGTGAGCAATATATGAAATTGCTGTTTGCATTTTGTGACATTACTGTGTGCATTATGCCCAATCTCTGACATTGCTGTGTGCATAATGTGACATTGCTATGTTCATTTTGTGACATTGCTCTGTGCATTTCGGGACATTGCCCTGTGCATTTTGGGACATTGCCCTGTGCATTTTGGGACATTGTTGTGTGCATTGTGCGACATGTCTGTGTGCATTATTTGACATTTCTGTGTGCATTATGCCCAACCTGTGACATTGCTGTGTGCATTTTGTGACATTGCTGTGTGCATTATGTGACGTTGCTGTGTGCATTATGTGACGTTGCTGTGTGCATTTTGTGACATTGCTGAGTGCATTATGCCCAATCTGTGACGTCCCAAGCTGTGTGTATTTTTTGATTTTGCTGTGTGCATTAAGTGGCATTGCTCTATGCATTATGTGACATTGATGTGTGCATTATGTCTAATCTGTGACATTGCTGTGTATATTATGCCCAATCTGTCACATTGCTATATGCATTATGCCCAATCTATGACATTGCAGTGTGCATTATGCCCGATCTATGACATTGCTGTGAGCATTATGTGACATTGTTGTGTGCAATATTTGACATTGCTGTGTGCATTTTGCCCAATCTCTGACATTGCTGTGTGCATTAAATGACATTGCTTTGTGCAATTTGTTTACATTTCTTTGAGCATTTTGTGACATTGCATTGTGCATTATGCCCAATCTGTGACATTGCTGTGTGCATTTTGTGACATTGCTGTGTGCATTATGTGACATTGCTTTGTGCATTTTGTGACATTATGCCCATTCTCTAATATTGCTATTTTCTATGCGTGTCATAAGAAGCTTGGCCACCTCCAGAGGCAGAAAAATACATATTGGCTGACAGCAGAAGAAACTATGAGGCTAGTTTGCATCCCACGGAACACTGCGCGGGTCACAGTTGGGTCCCTTGGAAACTGGACCTATGACATCATAAAGGGCCTTGGTCTGCTGGCAGCTGTGGCTGTCTCACTGCTCATTCAAGCTCTGCAGCTCTTCAAGGAAGCAGCAGGAGATGGTGTGCGCTGGGTCGGTAATCTCCGGGCTCATGGAAACCCCAGGAAGGGTATTGGCCCGTGCCAAGGTAGCTAGGCTTAGGAAAGATTTTAAACGTATAACAGACCATAATGCTAAAAGCTCAAAAGTCGCACAACATGTTCTTTTGCATAGGAGCAGATGACCATCCCCTTTAGTCCTGCAAACTGTTTTTGGAGAGTAATAGCAGCAGGGCAAGTCACAATCTAGATGTCCCTACCCCCAGCTTTCTCAACGCAAAGTAGCATCTGCCTGGGCTGCTTGCCTCTGTCTGGTAAACATCAGTCTTTAATAATCCAGTTAAAAGTCACACTTTTGCTTTGAAATGAAAGGTCTACACCTAGGGGAAGTGTCTGCCATGATGTCCGACTTGCTTCATTGCATGTCTCTGATGCCGGTTAGATAAAAAGTATAAGATCCAGAGCAGCACAGCTAGCGGTGGGTGCAGAAGCCGGTGATCCCTTGGCCAGGGTCTCCAATATAGGTTCAGTGAAGAGGCAGCACTCCTTGTAGTGGTGAAAGGGGTGAATCTTTATTCCACCGTTACACCTTTATCAAGCATAGTGTGAGTAACAAACAGCCAACTATTTAAGGACCAACAGACCTGCTGATTGGTCAATGGTAAGTGACAGTAATTCAGTGTACATCATACAGAAAAGCCATTGTGAGTTCAAGACATATATTGAAAACCCCCATCGGATGGACCATTTTTCCCACGTCTCCCATTGAAATTCAATTGGCCCGGTATAACCCTCTAACAACTCCCCTTCATCCACGACTCTATGAGGTGGGATTGTCATCCCATTTGGCGATTACTCGTTCGGGACAATGGTACTATATCCCCATCTTGCTTCAGGTCTGTCGTCCGATGGATCCTGCGGCACTAGGGAGGTACTTGGCACGAGTGAGTCCTCTGTACAACTGGGGATGAACAATATGTGCTGATCCACATAACGTGCGCTAAAAATAATGGTATTTTAATACTTACCTTTTGTCATATTAGTGTTGGTCTAATGAGAAGAGGGCTGCCCTTATCCAAGATGGCCGCCATCAACTCAATACCTTCAATACATATGCACCATCCAAACCGATTACCTCACTTCCGGTTTCCTGGAGGTCAAAGTATACACTTCCTGTTTGGCAATGAACATGGCGTGATACAACAGGTGGCCAAGCTGAAACTATTTGTTTTTCATGAATGAGTAGGAGGAGACGTGGAGGAGGTCTACAAACCAATGGGCGTGTTTTACTGTGTTTACTTTTGTCACTTTATGATGATGGCACACTTCATAATAATATATTGGCACTACTGGTCACTTTATAACATGTATATGAGTAATGTTATTACTTGTTTGTCACTTTTCTGTATGATGTACACTGAATTACTGTCACTTACCATTGACCAATCAGCAGGTCTGTTGGTCCTTGACCCCTAGGCGCACCAGGACGTTATAGTACGTCCCCGGGGTTAGATGCTTAGCGCAAGAGGATGTTCTATAACATCCTGCTTCAGGCTTTGGCTCACGAACGGAGCCGGTACCAGAAGCAGCGGCTGCGCTAACAGCCGGCTCCGATCGCGGGTGTTAACCCCTTACACTCCGCGGTCAAGCATGACCGCGGCGTGTAAGGGTTTTTGCGCTGTGGATCGGATCCCCCGTGCCGCTTACCGGGGGATCCGATCCTCTTCTGGGCAGCTCCGAGGACTGGCATGTGCCCCGGAGCTGCCCGGTCTCCCTGGCAGTCAGACCCCTTCCGGGTCTGACTGCAAACTGTCTGAGCATGCGCCTGCATGCTCAGACAGTTTTCACTGCTCTACAATAAAATAGTATTGTAGAGCAGTGTATTGAACTTGAACCAGTGATCAGAGCATCACTGGTTCAAGTTCAAGTATGTATAAGTAAAAAAAAGTCAAAAACACTAAAGTTAACACATTAGAATAAATAAAAAATAAATGCATTAAAATATAAGCCCCTAAAATGTCACTTTCCTATAAAAACACTTAATAAAGTATAAAAAACACAAAAAAACCCGCATATTTGGTATTGCCGCGTCCGTAACAATCTGTATAATAAAACAGAATCGTTACTGGACCGGCACGGTACACGCCGTAGAAAAAAACCCAAAAAACGTTCCGAAAAAAGATGATTTTTAATTAATACCCTAAAAAAATGCTCTAAAAAGTAATTTAAAAAATGTTATGCACTCCAAAATAAGCCCACTAAAAAGAACAACTCTTCTCGCAAAAAAATAAGCCCCTAACAAGATTTGTCAGCCGAAAAATAAAAAAGTTCTGCATATGAAAAGATGGTGATGCTAAAATGAACAAGATTTTCTCCAAATTGGTTTTTATTCAGTACAATTGAATAAAATACACAAAAACCCCACATATTTGGTATCCCTGCGTCTGTAACAATCTGCATAATAAAACAGAATCTTCATTAGATCCGTAAAGTGAACCCCGTAAAAAAAAAAAACAAATACCCTATAAAAAAATGCTCTAAAAAGTAATTTAAAAAATGTTATGCACTCTAAAATAAGACCACTAAAAAGAACAATCCTTCTCACAAAAAATAAGCCATTAAACACATTTGTGAGGCGAAAAATAAAAAAGTTATGCATATGAAAGACGGTGATGCTAACATTAACAACATTTTTGCCAAATTACTTTTTATTCAGTAAAAATGGGAAAAAATAAAAAATCTATATAAATGAGGTATTTTTGTAATCGTGGCGACCCATAGAATAAAAATAATATACTATTTTTATGGTATGGTAAACGGCCCAAAAAAAACCATAAAACTCTGAAAACTCCATATTTTATTGTACATATATTTTTTTTACATATATCCATTCTTCTCCGTATATTGTACTTTTCATATATTTATGAACCATATAATTAGAAAACATCAACTAAATGAATTGTTCTTGTCTACATCTGACCCCCCTTCCTTATATGTTTCTACGTATCATCACCTTTCTCAGTCTCTGTCACTTGATAAAGGGGTTATTCTAATCCCGAAACGCGTTGTGTTTTTAGACTTATATTAAATTCTATTTATTAATCCTACTCTGAGTGCGCCACTTTACTGGATCACAATTTCAATACTACTGTTAAGAAAATCCTGAGTAATGCGGCTACACCACACAGGAGTTTATCCACCAGGAGGCGGCACCAGACCATCTGTGACTATACTAATGTTATTTCATAGTGTTGTGCCTATCTTAGCACAACACCATACGGTGAGCTTAATATTCACTACTATTCCGTCTCTATCCCTAAAAGTGTGACACTATTAGCGCTCTCTTTCCCTGTCCACTCTTGCCATACTTTTTTCACTTAATGCACATGGCAATGTCACATAATGCACACAGCAATGTAACATAATGCACATAGCAATGTCACAAAATACACACAGCAATGTCACAAAATGCACACAGCAATGTCACAGATTGGGCATAATGCACACAGAAATGTCCCATAATGCACACAGAAATGTTGCATAATGCACACAGAAATGTTGCATGATGCACACAGCAATGTAACAAAATGAACAGAGCAATGTGAGATATTGGGCATAATGCACACAGCAATGTCACATAATGCACACAGCAATGTCACAGATTGGGCATAATGCACACAGCAACGTCACAGAGTGGGCATAATGCACACAGTATTGTCACTTAATGCACACAGCAATGTCACAGATTGGACATAATGCGCACACCAATGTCACAAAATGCTCAAAGCAATGTCACAGATTGGGCATAATGCACATAGCAATGTCACATAATGCACACAGCATTGTCACAGATAGGGAATAATGCACACAACAATGTCACAAAATGCACACAGCAATTTAACAAAATGCACACGGTAATGTCAAAAATGCACACAGCAATGTCACATAATGCACATGGCAATGTCACAAAATGCACGTAGCAATGTCCCAGAATGCACACAGTAATGTCACCAAATGCACACAGCAATTTAACATAATGCACATAGCAATGTCACAAAATACACACAGCAATTTCACTTAATGCAGATGGCAATGTCACAAAATGCACACAGCAATGTAACATATTGGGCATAATGCACACAGAAATGTCCCAAATTGCACACTGAAATGTTGCATGATGCACACAGCAATGTCACATAATGCACACAGCAATGTCAGAAATTGGGCATAATGCACACAGCAAAGTCACATAATGCACACAGCAATGTCACAGATTGGGCATAATGCATACAGCAATGTCACATAATGCACACAGTCATGTCCCAGAATGCACACAGCAATGTCCCAGAATGCATGCAGCAATGTCCCAGAAAGCACACAGTACTGTCACAAAATGCACACAGAAATGTCACAAAATGTACACAGCAATGTAAAAAATGCACACAGTCATGTCCCAGAATGCAAACAGTAATGTCACATAATGCACACAGCAATGTCCCAGAATGCACATTAATGTCAGAAAATGCACACAGCAATGTCAAAAATGCACACAGAAATGTTGCATGATGCACACGGCAATGTCACATAATGCACACGGCAATGTCACAAAATGAACACAGCAATGTCACAAAATACACACAGCGATGTCACAGATTGGGCATAATGCACACAGAAATGTTCCATAATACATACAGAAATGTCGCATATTGCACACAGTAATGTCAGAGATTGGCCATAATGCACACAGCAATGTCAATGATTGCACACAACAATGTCATATAATGCAAACAGCAATGTCACAGATTGGGCCTAATGCATACAACAATATCACAGATTGGGCCTAATGCACACAGCAATGTCAAAGATTGGGCATAATGCGCACAGCAATGTCGCAGATTGGGCATAATGCATACAGCACTGTAACAGATTGGGAATAATGCACACAACAATGTCACAGTTTTGGCATAATGTACTCAGAAATGTCACATAATGCACACAACAATGTCACAAAATACA
Source organism: Engystomops pustulosus (assembly GCA_019512145.1). Lineage (NCBI taxonomy): Eukaryota > Metazoa > Chordata > Amphibia > Anura > Leptodactylidae > Engystomops > Engystomops pustulosus. The sequence goes on from CM033649.1 coordinate 37,275,501, forward strand.
CACAGCAATGTCACATAATGCACATGGCAATGTCACAAAATGCACACAGCAATGTCCCAGAATGCACACAGTAATGTCACCAAATGCACACAGCAATGTAACATAATGCACATAGCAATGTCACAAAATACACATAGCAATTTCACTTAATGCAGATGGCAATGTCAGAAAATGCACACAACAATGTCACAGATTGGGCATAATGCACACAGAAATGTTCCATAATGCACACAGAAATTTCGCACAGTGACAGCAATGTCACAATATGCACACAGCAATGTCACAAAATGAACAAAGCAATGTCACAAAATGGACACAGCATTGTCACAAAATGCACACAGCGATGTCACAAATTGGGCATAATGCACTTAGAAATGTTCCATAATACACACAGCAATGTCACATAATGCACACAGAAATGTAACATAATGCACACAGAAATGTCACAAAATAATGTCACATAATGCACACAGCAATGTCACATAATGCACACAGCAATGTCACATAATGCACACAGTAATGTCCCAAAGTGCACAGAGTAATGTCAGAAAATGCACAACGCATTGTCACAAAATGCAAAAAAGCAAAGTCACAAAATGCAAAAAAGCAATGTCACAAAATGCAAAAAGCAATGTCACATAATGTACACAGCAATGTCAAATAATGTACACAGCAATGTCACAAAATGCACACAGCAATGTCAAAAATGCACACAGCAATGTCACATAATGCACAGAGTAATGTCACATAATGCACACAGCAATGTCCCAGAATGCACAAAGTAATGTCACAAAATGCAGACAGCAATGTCACAAAATACACACATACTTTCACAGATTGGGCATAATGCACACAGAAATGCTCCATAATGCACACAAAAATGTTACATAACGCACACAGCAATGTCACAAAATGCACCCAGTAATGTCACGAAATTCACACAGCGCTGTCACAGATTGGGCATAATGCACACAACAATGTCACAGTTTGGGCATAATGCACACAACAATGTCACAGTTTTGGCATAATGCACTCAGCAATGTCATATAATGCACACAGCAAAAACAAAAAAATTCATACA
>CM033649.1:37285872-37344455 GCA_019512145.1 Engystomops pustulosus
ACCAACGCCCTTTCACTTTATATGTCATAGACCGTTTCAGGCCAGTAGTTCCCAGTTTCCAAAGGACCCAACTTGTGGGACACGGCGCAGCGCAAGGGCCAGAGTGTTTACGTGGGATTTGGGTATTTTTTTGTGGACGGAAAAATATGCATTAATAGTTTCTCTGCGTGTGGGTTGTCAGCCAATTATGTTGTATTTTTCGTTTGCTCTGGTTAATAATTTTCTGGTTATAAGCTGGGCCACAGGGGCTTCTGTGGAACTCACAGAAAAATAGCACTTTCAAGCCCCTAAACGAAGACAACTACCCTCTGCAGGTTAAATACATGCAGCACACGACAGGGGTGCGCACCCATCATATATCTTTGTAAATCTACATCAATCCCCAGTTTGCACAACTCCTAACACGTGACATGAGGCTTTAGATTGTTAAAAAAACAGTATGGATTTGGCTCTAAAGTGGATAATAAAAATTTAAGCTGTGTCATAAACTCTACTTAGATGGGTCCCCAAATTCGAGGCTTAGTGGGGGACACAAAGCACAAAATAGGTGGTGATGTAGGGAAACTAAATGCACTCCATGAAGCAAAGTCGGACATCATGGTGTAGACACTTCCCCTAGGTGTAGACCCTCATTCCAAAGCAAAAGTGTGACTATTTTAAAGTGTGACTGTTAACTGATTATTAAAGACTGATGTTACGAGACAGAGAGGCAAGCAGCCCAGGCAGATGCTACTTTGGTGTAGAAAGCGGGGGTTAGGAATCTAGATTGTGATTGCCCTGCTGATATTACTCTCCAAAAAAACAGTTGCAGGACTAAAGGGGATGGTCATCTGCTCCTATGCAAAAGAACATGTTGTGCGACTTTTGAGCTATTAGCAATTATGGCTGGTATTTAGTTTAAATCTTCCTAAGCCTAGTACCTGGCACGGGCAATACCCTTCCTGGGGTTTCCATGAGCCGGAGATTACCGACCCAGCGCACAGCATCTCTGCTGCTTCCTTGAAGAGCTGCAGAGCTTGAAAGAGCAGTGAGACAGCCACAGCTGCCAGCAGAACAAGGCCCTTTATATGTCATAGGCCCAGTTTCCAAGGAAACAACTGTGGACCCGCAGCAGTGTTCCGTGGGATGCAAACTAGCCTCATAGTTTCTTCTGCGGTCAGCCATATGTATTTTTCTGCCTCTGAAGCGGGCAAGTTCTGTGGATCAACAAATAGCACTTTCAGCCTAAAGAAAAAAAAAACTACCTAGCAGGTATACATGCAGCACAGGCACAGGGGTGCGCCATCACTCTTTAATCTTTGTAATCTGCATCAATCCAATTTGCACAACTCCTAACTACAGTGACATGAGTGCTTTATGATGTTGTAAAAAAAACTATGATTTGGCTAAAATGGCATATAAAAATTAGCTGCTATAACTCTACTTAGATGGGTACCACTTCGAAGGCTATGGGGGACACAGACACAATAGGTTGGATGTAGGAAATAAATGCACTCCATGAAGCAAGTCGGACATCATGGTAGACACTTCCCCTAGGTGTAGAACCTTTCATTCCACAGCAAAGTGTGACTTTAACTGGTTATTAAAGACTGATGTTTACCAGACAGAGGCAAGCAGCCCAGGAGAGTGCTACTTTGCGTTAGAAAAGCGGGGGTAGGGACATCTAGAGTGTGACTTGCCCTGCTGCTATTACTCTCCAAAAACAGTTTGCAGAGGATAAAGGGGATGGTCATCTGCTCCTATGCAAAAGAACATGGTGTGCGACTTTTGAGCTTTTAGCATATGGTCTGTTAGTTTAAAATCTTTCCTAAGCCTAGCTCTACCTTGGCACGGGCCCAATACCCTTCCTGGGGTTTCCATGAGCCCGGAGATTACCGACCCAGCGCACAGCACTCCTGCTGCTTCCTTGAAGAGCTGCAGAGCTTGAATGAGCAGTGAGACAGCCACAGCTGCCAGCAGAACAAGGCCTTTATGATGTCATAGCGCCCAGTTCCAAGGGAACACACTGTGACCGCGCAGTGTTCCGTGGGATGCAAAAATAGCCTCATAGTTTCTTCGCGGTCAGCCAATATGTATTTTTCTGCCTCTGGAGGCCAAGTTCTGTGGACACTCACAAGAAAATAGCACTTTCAAGCCCTATAAAGAAGACAATAACCTGGCAGGTAAACATGCAGCACACGACAGGGGGTCCGCCAATCACTCTTAATCTTTTGTAATCTGCATCATCCAATTTGCACAACTCCAACTACGTTGACATGAGTGCTTTAGTGTTGTAAAACATATGGATTTGGCCTAAAGTGCAATAAAATTAAGCTGGCATAACTCTACTTAGATGGGTACCACTTCGAAGGCTAGGGGGGAACACGACAAATAGGTTGGATGATTGGAAACTAAAATGCACTCCATGAAGCAAGTCGGACATAGGTAGACACTTCCCCTAGTGTAGACCTTTCATTCCAAAGCAAAAGTGTGACTTTACTGGATTATAAAGACTGATGTTTACACGAGAGGCAAGCAGCCCAGGCAGATGCTACTTTGCGTTGAGAAGCTGGGGGTAGGGACATCTAGATTGTGACTTGCCCTGCTGCTATACTCTCCAAAAACAGTTTGCAGGACTAAAGGGGGATGGTCATTGCTACCTATGCAAAAGAACATGTTGTGCGACTTTTGAGCTTGTTAGCATTATGGCCTGTTATACGTTTAAAATCTTTCCTAAGCCTAGCTACCTTGGCACGGGCCAATACCCTTCCTGGGGTTTCCATGAGCCCAGAGATTACCGACCCAGCGCACAGCATCTCCTGCTGCTTCCTTGAAGAGCTGCAGAGCTTGAATGAGCAGTGAGACAGCCACAGCTGCCAGCAGACCAAGGCCCTTTATGATGTCATAGCCCCAGTGTCCAAGGGACCCAACTGTGACCCGTGCAGTGTTCCGTGGGATGCAAACTAGCCTCATAGTTTCTTCTGCGGTCAGCCAATATGTATTTTTCTGCCTCTGGAGGTGGCCAAGCTTCTGTGGACACTCACAGAAAATAGCACTTTCAAGCCCCTATAAAGAAGACAACGACCTAGCAGGTAAATACATGCAGCACACGACAGAGGTGCCGCCACCACTCTTTAATCTTTTGTAATCTGCATCAATCCGAATTTGCACAACTCCTAACTACGTTGACATGAGTGCTTTAGATGTTGTAAAAAACTTATGGATTTGGCCTAAAGTGCTATAAAAATTAAGCTGGCATAACTCTACTTAGATGGGTTCCACTTCGAAGGCTAGTGGGGGACACAGACACAATAGGTTGGATGTAGGAAACTAAATGCACTCCACGAAGCAAGTCGGACATCATGGTAGACACTTCCCCTAGGTGTAGACCTTTCATTCCAAAGCAAAAGTGTGACTTTTAACTGGATTATTAAAGACTGATGTTTTACAGACAGAGGCAAGCAGCCCAGGCAGATGCTACTTTGCATTGAGAAAGCTGAGGGTAGGGACATCTAGATTGTGACTTGCCCTGCTGCATTTACTCTCCAAAAACAGTATGCAGGACTAAAGGGCGGATGGATATCTGCTCCTATGGCAAAAGATACATGTTGTGCGGACTTTAGAGTTTTAGCATTATGGCCTGTTATAGTTTTAAAATTCTGTCATCTAAGCCTAGGGATCTTGGAACGGGCCAATACCTTCCTGGGGTTTCCAGAAGCCGGAGGGGATTACACGACGACCCCAGCCAGCCACAGTCATCTCCTGCCTGCTTCTTGGAAGAGTCGCAGGAAGCTTGACATGCGCAGTGTGAGGACAGCCACAGCTAGCCAGAAACAAGGCCATTTATGTGTCATAGAACCCATTGTCCAGGGACAACAACTGGGGACCGCGCGAGTGCTTCGTGGTTGGATGGCATAAACTAGCCTCATAGTTTCATTCTGCTGCGTCAGCAAGATGTATTTTCTGCCCTCTATGAAGTGGCCAAGCTTCTGAGTGGACACTCACAGCAAATAGCCACTTTCAAGCCCTATAAAGAAAACAACTACTAGCAGGGATAATAAATGCAGCACCACGCAGGGCCGTTGCGCCACACTCTTTTAATACTTTGTAATCGCATCAATTCCGATTGCCACAAACATTACCTCTAACGCAGCGTACGACCCAGGCAGTGCTTAGATTTGCCGTAAATACCTTATGGATTTGCCTAAAGTGACTATAAAAAATTAAGCTGACATTAACTCTACTTAGAGGGTACCACTTGAAGGGAGTGGGGGACACAGACCACAATAGGCTGCTGGATGTAGGAAACTAAATGCACCCATGAAGCAAATCGGACATCATGGCAGACACTTCCCTAGGTGTAGCCTTCATTTCACAGCAAAAGTGAGGACTTTAACTGGATTATTAAAGGACTGATGTTTACCCAGTACAGGCAAGCAGCCCACGCAGATGCTACTTTAGTGGTTGAGAGCTGGGGGGTAGGGACATACTAGGTTGTGACTTGCCCTGCTGCTATTACTCTCCAAAAACAGTTTGCAGGAATTAAAGGGGATGGTCACTGCTCCTATGCAAAAGAACAAGTTGTGCGACTTTTGAGCTTTTAGCATTATGGTCGTTACCGTGTTTATCTTTTCTAGCCTAGCTACCTTGGCACGAGGCCAATACCCTTCCTGGGGTTTTCCATGAGCCTGGAGAGATTACCGACCAGCGCACAGCATCTCGTGCGTTCCTGAAAGAGCTGCAGAGCTTGAAGTGAGCCAATTGGAACAGCCACAGCTGCCAGCAGACCAAGGCCCTTATGATGTCATAGGCCCCGTTTCCAAGGGACCCAACGTGACCCCGCGCAGTGTTCCGTGGGATGCAAACTAGCCTCATAGTTTCTTCTGCGGTCAGCCAATATGTATTTTTCTGCCTCTGGAAGCGGCCAAGCTTCTGTGGACACTCACAGAAAATAGCACTTTCAAGCCCCTAAGAAGAAGACAACTACCTAGCAGGTAAATACATGCAGCACACGACAGGGGTGCCGCCATCACTCTTTAATCTTTTGTAATCTGCATCAATCCCAGTTTGCACAACTCCTAACTACAGTGACATGAGTGCTTTAGATGTTGTAAAAAACATATGGATTTGGCCTAAAGTGCAATAAAAATTAAGCTGGCATAACTCTACTTAGATGGGTACCACTTCGAAGGCTAGTGGGGGACACAGACACAATAGGCTGGATGTAGGAAACTAAATGCACTCATGAGCAAGTCGGACATCAGGTAGAACTCCTAGTGACGACCTTCCTTCCAAGCCAAAAGTGTGACTTTTGGGATTATTAAAGACTGATGTTACCAGACAGAGGCAAGCAGCCAGGCCGATGTTGATACTTGCGTTGAGTAAAGCTGAGCGGGTAGACATCTAGATTGTGAATTGCCCTGCTGCATTATACTCACCAAAAAACTGTTTGCAGGACTAAAGGGCCAAATGTCATCTGCTCTACACGCAAAAGAAACATGTTGTGGCGACTTATTGAGCATGTAGCATTATGTCTGTTAATATGTTTAAAATCTTTGCTAAGCCTAGCTACCTTGGCACGGGCCAATACCCTTCTGGGGTTTCCATGAGCCCAGGAGATTACCGACCAGCGCACAGCTCTGCTGCTTCCTTGAAGAGCCAGAGCTTGAATGAGCGAGGAGACAGCCACAGCTGCCAGCAGAACAAGGCCCTTTATGGTCATAGCCCCAGTTTCAAGGGACCCAACGTGTGACCGCGCAGTGTTCCGTGGGATGCAAATTAGCCTCATAGTTTCTTCTGCGGTCAGCCAATGATGTATTTTCTGCCTCTGGAAAGCGGCCAAGGCTTCTGTGGACACTCACAGAAAAATAGCACTTTCAGCCCTAGAAGAAGCAACTACTAGCAGGTAATACATGCAGCACACGACAGGGGTGCCGCCATCACTCTTTAATCTTTTTGTAATATGCATCAATCTCCATTGCACAACTCTAACATACAGTTGACATGGAGCTTTGAAGGTTGTAAAAAAACTATGAATTTGGCCTAAAGTGCAATAAAAATTAAGCTAGCTATACTCTACTTAGAGGGTACCACTTCGAAGGCTAGTGGGGGACAAAGCATAATAGGTGGAGATGCAACTAAATGCATCGATGAAGAGTCGGACATAGGTAGGTACTTCCCCTAGATGTAGACCTTTCATTCAAAGCAAAAGTGACTTTTAACTGGATTTATTAAGACTGATGTTACCAGACAGAGGCAAGCAGCCGCAGATGCTATTTGGTTGAGAAGCTGGGGTAGGGACATCTAGATTGTGACTTGCCCTGCTGCTATTACTCCTCCAAAAACAGTTTGCAGGACTAAAGGGCATAGTATGCTCCTATGCAAAAGAACATGTTGTGCGACTTTTGAGCTTAGCATTATGGTTGTTATATGTTTAAAATCTTCCTTCCTAAGCTAGCTACCTTGGACGGGCCAATACCCTTCCTGGGGTTTCCATGAGCCGGAGATACCGACCCAGCGCACAGCATACTCCTGCTGCTTCCTTGAAGAGCTGCAGAGCTTGTATGATGAGCAGTGAGACAGCCACAGCTGACAGCAGAACAAGGCCCTTATGATGTATAGCCCCGTTTCCAAGGGACCAACTGTGACCCGCGCAGTTGTTCCGTGGGATGCAAATTAGCCTCATAGTTCTTCTGCGGTCAGCCAATTTGTATTTTACTGCCTCTGTGAAGCGGCCAGGCTTCTGTGACACTCACAGAAAATAGCACTTCAGCCCCTAAGAAGAAGACAAACACTAGCAGGTAATAAATGCAGCAACCAGACAGGGTGCCGCATCACTCTTTAATATTTTGTAATCTGCATCATTACCAATTTGCACAACTCCTAACTACAGTGACATGAGAGCTTAGATGTTGTAAAAAACATATGGATTTGGCCTAAAGTGCAATAAAATTAAGCCAGCATAACTCTACTTAGATGGGTACCACTTCGAAGGCTAGTGGGGGGACACAGACATCAATAGGGTGGATGAATGAAACTAAATGCACTCATGAAGCAAGTCGGACATCAATGGTAGACACTTCCCCTAGGTGTAGACCTTCATTCCAAGCAAAAAGTGTGACTTTTAACTGGTTATTAAGACTGGTTACAGACAGAGTGTTTTAAGCAGACCCAGGCCAGATTGTACTTTGCGTGAGAAAGCTGGAGGTAGGGACATCTAGATTGCGACATGCCTGCGTGATTACTTCCAAAAACAGTATGCAGGACTAAAGGGGATGGTCATCGCTCCTATGCAAAAGAACATGTGTGCGACTTTGAGCTTTACGCATATGGTTGTTAACGTTTAAAATCTTCCTAAGCCTAGCTATCTTGGCACGGGCCAATACCCTTCCTGGGGTTTTCCATAGCCCGAGGAGATTACGGACCCAGCGCACAGCATCTCCGTGCTGCTTCGAAAGAGCTGCAGAGTTGATGAGCAGTGAGACAGCCACAGCTGCCAGCAGAACAAGGGCCCTTTATGATGTCATAGCCCCAGTGGTCAAGGGAAACAACTGTGACCCGCGCAGTGTTCCGTGGGATGCAAAACTGCCATAGTTTCTTTGCGGGTCAGCCCAATATGTATTTTTCTGCCTCTAGAAGTGCGCCAAAGCTTCTGTGGACACTCACAGCAAATAGCACTTTTCAAGCCCCTATAAGAAAACAACTACATGCAGGTAAATACATTGCAGCACACGACAGGGGTGCGCACCTCATCTTTAATCTTTTGTAACTGCAATCATCCGAATTTTGCCACAACTCTAACTACGTTGACATGAGTGCTTTAGATGTTGTAAAAAACGTATGGATTTGGCCTAAAGTGCATAAAAATTAAGCTGGCATAACTCTACTTAGATGGGTATCAATTGAAGGCTAGTTGGGGGCACAGACACAATAGGTGGATGTAGGAAACTAAATGCACTCCATGACAGCAGTCGGACATCCTGGCACATAATCCCCTAGGTGTAGACCTTTCATTCCACAGCAAAAAGTGTGACTTTTAACTGGATTATTAAAGACTGATGTTTACCAGCTACAGGCAGCAGCCCAGGCAGATGACTTGCGTTGAGAAGCGGGGGTAGGGACATCTAGATTGTGACTTGCCCTGCTGCTATTACTCTCAAAAACGTTTGCAGGAAATAAGGGGATGGTCACTGCTTCCTATGCAAAAGAACAAGTGGTGCGACTTTTGAGCTTTTAGCATCTAGGTCTGTTATCGTTTAAAATTTCCTAAGCCTAGCTACCTTGGCACGTGGCCAATACCCTCCTGGGGTTTCCATGAGCCTGGAGATTACGACCCAGCGCACAGCATCTCCTGTGCTTCCTTGGAAAGGCTGCAGAGCTTGAATGCGCAATGAGACAGCCACAGCTGCCAGCCAGACCAAGGCCCTTTATGATGTCATAGGCCCAGTTTCCAAGGGACCCAACTGTGACCCGCCGCCGAGTGTTACCGTGGGATGCAAAAACTAGCCTCATAGTTTTCTTCTCGCGGTCAAGCCAATGTGTATTTTTCTGCCTCTGGAAGGGCCAGCTGTGGACACTCACAGAAAAATAGCACTTTCAAGCCCTAAGAAGAAGACAACTACGAGCAGGTAAATACATGCAGCACACGACAGGGTGGCCGCCACCATCTTTAATCTTTTGTAATCTGATCCTTAACCACATTTGCACAACCCTAACTACAGGTTACATGAGTGCTTTAGATGTTGAAAAAAACATATGGATTTGGCTAAAGGCAATAAAAAATTAAGCTGGCATAACTCTACTAGAGGGTCACCATTCGAAGGATAGTGGGGACACAGACCCAATTAGGCTGGATGTAGAGAACTAAATGCCACCCATGAAGCAAGTCGGACATCATGGTAGACACTTCACCTAGGTGTAGACCTTTTTCCAAAGCAAAGATTGTGACTTTTAAACTGGATTATTAAAGACTGATGTTTACCAGACAGAGGCAAGAAGCCCAGGCAGATGCTACTTGCGTTGAGAAAGCTGGGGGGTAAGGGACATCTAGATGTGACTGCCCTGCTGTATTACTCTCCAAAAAATGTTTGCAGGACTAAAGGGCATAGTCATCTGCTTCCTATCAAAAAAAAGAAATGTTGTGCGACTTTTGAGATTTAGCATTATGGTCCTGTTATACTGTTTAAAATTTCCTAAGCCTAGCTACTTGGCACGGCAATACCTTCTGGGGTTCCATGAGCCCGGAGATTACCGACCCAGCGCCACAGCATCTCCTGCTGCTTCCTGAAGAGCTGCAGAGCTTGAATGAGCAGTTGAGACACGCCACAGCTGCCAGCAGAACACAGGCCCTTTGATGTCAAGCCCCAGTTTCAAGGGACCCAACTGTGACCGCGCAGTGTTCGTGGGATGCAACTAGCCTCAGTAGTTCTTCTGCGGTCAGCCAATGTGTATTTATGCCTCTGGAAGCGGCACGGTACTTCTGTGACCACTCATGAAAAGCTACACTTTCAAGCCCCTAAGAAGAGGAAACTACTAGCAGGTTAATACATGCAGCACACGACAGGGGTGCCGCCATCACTCTTATATCTTTTGTAACTTGCATCATTACAATTTTGGCAAAACTCCTAAGTACAGTGACATGAGAGCTTTAGTGTTGTAAAAACATATGAATTTGGCCTAAAGTGTCAATAAAAATAGAGCTAGCATAAACTCTACTTAGATGGTACCACTTCGAAGGCTAGTGGGGGACACAGACATAATAGGTGATGAATGTGAAACTAAATGCACTCCATGAGCAAGTCGGACATCATGGTAGACACTTCCCCTAGAGTAGCGACCTTTCATTCAAAGCAAAAAGTGTGACTTTTAAACTGGATTAAAGACTGATGTTTACCAGACAGAGGCAACAGCCCAGGCAGAGGCTACGTTGCGTTGAGAAAGCTTGGGGGTAGGGACAATCTAGATTGTGACTGCCTGCTGCCTATTACTATCCAAAACGGTTTGCGGACTAAGGGATAGTATCTGCTCCTATGCAAAAGAACATGTTGTGCAACTTTTGAGCATTTAGCATTATGGTCTGTTATATGTTTAAAATCTTTCCTAAGCTAGTACCTTGGCACAGGCCAATAACCTTCCTGGGGTTTCCATGAGCCCGAGATTACCGACCAGCGCACAGCATCTCCTGCTGCTTCTTGAGAGATAGAGCTGAATGAGCAGTGAGGACAGCCACAGTGCCAGAGCAGAACAAGGCCTTTATGATGTCTAGCCCCAGTATTCCAAGGGACCCAACTGTGACCCGCGCCGTGTTCGTGGGAGTGCAAATTAGCCTCATTAGTTCGCTGCGGTCAGCCAATGTGTATTATGCCTCTGGAAGCGCCAGGCTTCTGTGGACACTCACAGAAAATAGCACTTTCAAGCCTAAGAAGAAGGACAACTACCTAGCAGGTAAACATGCGCACACCGACAGGGTTGCCGCCTCCAATCTTTTATCTTTTGTAATCTGCATCATACCAATTTGCACAACTCCTAACTACAGTGACATGAGAGCTTTAGATGTTTAAAAAACGAATGATATTGGCTAAAGTGCAATAAAATTAAGCTAGGATAACTCTACTTAGATGGGTACCACTTCGACGCTAGTGGGGACACAGACATAATAGGTTGGAGATCGAAACTAAATGCACTCCATGAAGCAAGTTGGAACATCAGTAACACTTCCCCCTAGATGTAGACCTTTCATTTCAAAGCAACGTGTGACTTTAAAACTGGATTATTAAAGACTGAGTGTTTACCAGACAGAGGCAAGCCAGCCCAGCCGATGCTACTTTGCGTTAAGAAACTGGGGGTGGACATCTAGATTGTGACTTGCCCTGCTGCTATTACTCTCCAAAAACAGTATGCAGGGCTAAAGGGGATGGTCATCTGCTCTAGCCAACAGAAAACAAGTTGGGCGACTTTTGAGCTATAGCCTTAACAGGACTGTTATATCGTTTAAAATCTTCATAATCCTAGCTACCTGGCACAGGCCAATACCCTTCTGGGGTTTACCATGAGCCGAGGATTACCGACCCAGCGACGCATCTCCTGCTGCTTCCTTGAAGAGTAGCTGCAGAGCTGAATGAGCAGTGAGACAACCACAGCTGCGACAGGACCAAGGCCCCTTTATGATGTCATAGGCCCCAGTTTCCAAGGGACCCAACTGTGACCCGGCAGTGTTCGCGTGGGATGCAAATTAGCCTCATGTCGTTCTTCTGCGGTCAGCCAATATGTATTTTTCTCCTCTGGAGTGCCAGCTCTTTCGTGGACACTCACAGAACAATAGCACTTTCAAGCCCCTTAAAGAGACAACTACTACAGGTAAATACAGGAGCACACGACAGGCGGTGCCGCCATCCACTCTTTAATTCTTTTGTAATCTGATCATCCCCAGTTTGCACAACTCCTAACTACAGTGACATGAGTGCTTTAGATGTTGTAAAAAACATATGAATTTGGCCTAAAGTGCAATAAAAATTAAGCTAGCATAACTCTACTTAGATGGGTACCACTTCGAAGGCTAGTGGGGGACACAGACATAATAGGTTGGATGAATGAAACTAAATGCACTCCATGAAGCAAGTCGGACATCATGGTAGACACTTCCCCTAGGTGTAGACCTAGAGATGGTTAAGAGAGTCCCCTGTTTCCCGGGAACTGTTTACAGCTTTAGGACACATGGGGAGTGATTGACATACAGAGGGAATAGAGACCAGGGTCGGTAGTTTCACAGACAACGGCAAAGTAAGACTGGCAAAAGTTTCGATCCTGGACGAGCCCAGCTCAAGGGGGCGTGCTTCCACTTGCGGGGAGGAGACATGACTGAGGTGACTAAAGTGAGTGGCCATATTTTAATAGGGGGGGTGGTAACGAACGAGAACCCACAAGAACTGAAGTTTGACTCCTCCCCTGCTAGCCCGATGATGATTTTAACCCATTCCCGGTCAAGAAAAAGACTCAGAAAGAACAGCCGGATACATGTAGGATGGTCCATGACCTCCAAGCTGCCAATGAGTGTACTGAAGCCCAATGGTCCCTAGCCCAAACTGGCAGCAGTCCCCAAGTGTGACATATTATTCACTGTTATTGATTTGGCAAATGTTTTCCTCTTTGTGCCCCTACATGAAGATTGCCAGTACCTATTTGCCTTTACCAGTTCAGTATTCCAGTATACCTGATGCAGATTCCCACAAGAGGGGTAAAACTCACCCAGCCAGTACTCCATACTACACGGCCCTACAGGGAGTAGACTGGCAGACTAGCCCCTTTCTGAATATTCTCTTGTTTTTGTGCCTCCATTTTTACAGATTACATACAAACTCCAGTATTGCCAGGAGATGGTGGTCTTCCTAGGCCACTGCTTTTCAGCCACAGGCAGACACCTAATAGAGGAAAGAAAGCTGGCAGTCCAGAATGTGCCCCTGCCCTGAGCCCCTAAGCCTCTTCACATGTTTCTAGGACTGTCCAGCTCCTGCAGGCCTGGGATAAGGTCTGCTGTCTCCAACCTGATGTTGGCCCTTGATGACTGCATTGCCTCTTCCACATTTGCCCTTAGTCAGGAGGCAATTGATGCATTCCATAGCCTTAAGCTGGCAAATCCTGTTTGCCCCGGCCCTAGGCACACCCCACTGAACCAGACCTTTTATTTTATTTTGCACCAAGTATCTAGGCCACAGGTGTCTTAGCCCAAGAATGTGGTGGCCTCCCAAGTGGCTCACTATTAGGCCCGGTTAGACTCGTGAGGGAAGCCCCTCATGTGTCAGTAGCTGCAGCCAGCAATCTGCTCAGCAAGGCCAGTGAGTTGATCCTAGACCCTAGATCACTAAGTTACAGTGCAAACCCCACATACCTTGCACAGTGTCCTCACCCAAGTACAGCCCAAGCAAAGGCCAGACAGCTCAGACTCCAGCGTGCACACCTGATGCCCCGTCACACTGAAAAGGTGCTCAGCTCTGAATCCTGCTGTTCTATCACGAGTCTTCCAGGATCCTGAGAGGGGGGGGGAGAAGGGTTATTAACCCAGATGTTGAGTTTTTTTCTCATAGATGGCTCCAGGTCTGCAGGAGAAGACAGACAGTTCTACACTGGATATACAGTGGTCAGTAGCGCACATGAGGTAGTACAAGCAGAACCACTCCCTCCACACAGGTCAGCGCAGGAGGTGAAGTGATGACACTCAGGGAAGTGCTATAGCTGGTGGAAGATAAAAGGGCAAACATCTATACTCTAGGTGTAGGTCTGGGGTCTAAAAACGACTATGAACCCATGTGGGAGGCTAGAGATTTCCTCACCTCTGCAGGGACCCCCTTTAAGCATGGCACGCTGGTTAAAGAGCTCATGGATGCTCTCTTACTTCCACAAGAGGTGGGGATAGTAAAAGTTAAAGCACACACAATTTGATAACTCCACAAGCCAAGGGCAAGTATGTGGCTGACGGGATGACGAAGGCAGCTGCACAGATGGAACCCAGAGACTGTCCTGAAGTTCGCAGCGTGAGTTCTGAGCTAAAAGTTTGATCCACAGGTGTTCCAGTCCCTGGTGGCCCGGGATTCATCAGAGTGAGGAAAGTCTGGAGCCCAGATGCTGATGGACCTGGATGCTGGTAGAGAGGTGTGCCTGCCCAGAGCCCTCACCCAGACAGTAAGTCAAGTAGCCCACGGACACACCATATCCAAAATGGCCATGCTAGTGCATAAACGCTGCAAGTGGTTTACCCGCTGCATTACTACCAATGGTCCCTAGACTAGTAAAAGCCTGTATAGTCTGTGCCCGCCACAACCCAGGTAAGGTGGTAAAGACCCCACAGAAGGTGACATCCAAGCTGCTGTATCACTTCCAGAGACTGCAGATGGATTTTATCCAGCTACCAAAAAGTGGCACGCAGGAATACGTTCTTGTGTGCATTGATCTCTTTCCAGGGTGGCCAGAAGCTTCTCTCATGACCAAGGCTACTGCCAGAGCTGCAGCAAAGAATTTGGTGAGTGACATTTTTCTGCAGGTTTGGGCTTCCAGAGACCATAGAGTCCGGTCGCAGAACCCACTTCACTGGACAGGTAAAGACCTGAAACCTTGTCCCTCCTGGGTGTAGAACAGGCCCTGCACACCCCTTACCCTTCCCAAGTTAGTGGTGGGATTGAAAAACTAAACGGCACTCTTAAAGGGAACCTGTCACCAGGAGACCCATTTTTAGCACTCCCCCAGTCCCCATAGTACATAAACTGCCAAGTGTTTTTGTATAAAAAATTGTTAACAGAAAAAAAGATATATTATATTGTACTTTCTTAGGACTCTGCTGTGTACTATGTAGTTGCCAAAGGGAGGTCTGGAAAGGAGCAGTTCCCCCCCCACCCTTGGGAAAACATGTGACCTTTTCAAATCTATGAATAACTCCCCACTCTCAGGATTGTCTGTAGAGGAGCAGGGGGGCGTCGCTAAGCCCAGTGATGGGTGTTTCATATATTTGAAAAGGTCACATGGAGAAGCTGAATCCCAAGGGTGGGGGGAGGAAACTGCTCCTTTCCAGACCCTTCCTTTTGGCAACTGCCTAGACACACAGCAGATGCTAATGAAAGGTTCTATATAACATATCTTCTTATCTGTAAAACCTATTTTTTATACAAAAACACTTTGGCAGTGTATGTACTATGCTCTGTGGGGACTGGGGGAGAGCTAAAAATGGGTCTCCTGGTGACAGGTTCCCTTTAAGTTAGAGATCCGGAAGGCCATGGAAGAAACAGGGAAACCATGGCCCGAGTGCTTTCCTGCTGCCCACCATTCCTGCTTTTATAACAGAAAGATGGGATTTCCCCTTTGAAGTTCTTTTTGGCTGTGCACCCAGACTAGGCCTCTACTTCCCACAGACCCTAGAGATGATGGCAGAAAACCAGGTGGAATATGCCATACAGTTGAGCCAGGCCTTGGAAAAGGTCCGCAAAAGTGTTTCTGATTCCTTTTTCAGATCCAGACAGAGACCTTAGGACGCATAACCTGAAGCCTGAAGACTATGTGGTGGTAAAGAGACACCAGAGAGTCTGGAGCCTCGCTAGGACGGTCCTTTCCAAGTCCTGCTGTGAAGCTAGAGGGAAGTCAGCACGCTTCCACGCTTTCTATTTGCAAACTTACTTATTCTTCTTGCTAGATTGTCTCTTCTGACTGACTGTATGCTCAGGGACATCCCAACCACGACTATCACTGTATCTATAGGGGTGACCAGGATGCCCCCAGGGTAGGAGACTTTACCTACGGTTGGTGCAGACAATGACCTTCTATAACATTGACAGCACAGGTAGCCCTGTATTAGCAGTGTCTGATGTGTACCGGATTGGAGGGCATAGGAGATTCGGGTCAAGCCTGCCTTGAGGCTGGGAAGGTGAGTGTGCTATGATAAGTTTGATCAGACACATAAGAAAAGGTAGAGAATCCCAAAGGATTCTGGAGGTCTGAGAGAAGCACCTAGATGACAACGTTTATATAGATACAGTGGGAGCACCAAGGGGGGTTCCAGATGAGTTCAATGCCCACAATCAGATATGGGCAGGTCTAGAGTCCATTATTCCCTAGAGAGCTATGAGCAAAGATGTTGGTTGGGTTAACTGTTTTTATTGTAATCAACAGAGATTTGTGAATTATATCCGAGATGCTTTCCAAAACCGCATGACTTTAGACATGATCCTTGCTGAGAAGGGAGGAGTGAGTAAGATGGTGGGAGTGGCTTGTTGCATGTACATCCCAGATAACATCGCCCCCTATGGATCCATTACCCATGCACTTGAAAAGATTGGAGGACTGTCCAGGGAACTCAAGAGAAACTCTGGAGTGGACACCTTGTCCTTCACTTCGTAGTTGGGGGATTGGAAGGGTTTCCTTTAAGTGGGGGTGATATTGGGGATTGTGATTTTGCTCTTGTCACTAATTGTGTGTTGTGTGGCCCCCCCCATCAAGTCCACCATGTCCCAGATGGCCGTCCAGGCAGTAAGCACCGCAACAGGAGAAGTGCCCGGAGCGGAGGATGATGCTGCCTGTTGGAGAACCATCCTGTTTACAAACTTATGAACTATAGAAGCTCAGTGATGTGATTTGAGTATGCAGGCCTGTAACCCCTGAGTGACTGGCCTCCAGGGGATATGGTGAAGAGTTAACAAGTCCAGCAGGTAAGGGCTTAGCCTTCCTGTGGGTACCTGGAGCTTGAGGAGGTCGCTCAGGATGGAGTTACAGGCCAGCAAAGCTCAAAAGGGGGGAATTGTTAAGGACATCGCACTGGTGTCAGCCATGTTAGATCAAGCAAACATTTTAGCTGACCTCTGTCCAGTTAAATGTCATGATTCAGCCATTTTTGTGTAACCTGCCTGTAAAAAAGTTTCTCCTTGACACTTGTTATAGATGATTGTTCTTCTCCTCATCTTGTTCTCTAGCATTGATTATCTCTTGTTTTGGTTAGTAAGAAGCTTCTGGAGACATTCTCTGTACATTCTGTAGTATATACATATCTGTGAACAAGGCCTATTAACTTTTTCCCAGAATGTGCTGGTGAATTCATTATGGCCAATAGCATTGCAGTATTCTATTCACGCCTCTTTGATGACTTTTCTGTCCTTTTTTTTTTTTTTACATACGACTGTGGTTGTGAAATAAACAAGAGAGAAGATCTTTACATACACTAAGAGACTGACGTGTGTCTTGGGTTTGTTTAATTTGAAAGTCGCCTGTACAACTGAAGTAAGGACTGTTTTGATTCCTAGATAAAAATCTCTAACAATGCAGCTGAAAATCAAGAAGAAAAACTGCATAACTGCCCTCACAGAACATAGGAAGCAGACAGGAGGTCAGGTGAGAGCAGTAGTAATGGGTTGTTCGAGAACGAGCCGGCACAAAGAGACGGTTCATTCGTCAAGAATGTGAGCCGGTGACTCACTAAACCCCCTCCCCTAAATGGCTCACCACGCCCCCTTTATCCAGATAAAACCCGGTTAAAAGTGGGATGGGGTGACTGACTGTTCTGCGGCTCAAAAGCCGGCTCTTCTTAGTGAGCTGAGCCCAAAGAGGCGGAAATCCCATCACTAGAGTGCAAGGAACACTGGACACTCATTCCTTCCCGCGCTGTGCTCATAATAGTGACGTTCTGCCCCGCCCTCTCCCCGCCCGCGATGCCCCTCCCTCTCCCCGCCCGCGATGCCCCTCCCTCTCACCGCCCGCGATGTCCCTCCCTCTCACCGCCCGCGATGTCCCTCCTCTCACCGCCCGCGAATGTCCGCTCCTCTCACCGCCCGCAGTCCACGTCCGCCGCCCGATGTCCCTCGCCCTCCTCTCCCGCCCGCGATGTCCCCTTCACGCCCGATGTCTCTCCCCTCACGTGTGGCGGCCCGAGTCCGGATGTTGACGCGTTCACCACGTGGTCTCCGTGTCAGCCAATGGGCGGGTCGCGCGATTTGACGTGAGAAGGTGGAGTGTACGCAACATGGCTGCTGAATGAGAGGAGCGGAGAGAAGGGAGAGACAGGTAACGTATGAAGGGAGGGCGCGCCGGCAGAGTGCAGGCAGGAGAGGGGGCATTATGGTGGGCTGTGCGGGTTGAGGGGTAGGGGAGCGAGTGACTGGTGGGCACCGGGGAGGGAGTTGACAGGAAGTGACAGCTTGTTATCAGGAGGCAGAGCAGGAGGCGCTTCTGTTGTGTGACTGCTGCGGTGTGTATGAGGAGAGTACAATAGAGGCACCTAGTAATACCTACCTGCCAGTGGTGAGGTAACCCTGCACCCTGCTGACCCCTGGCACAGGTCCAGTCATGTCCTTATGTCACAGGGGAATGTCTGTGCCCCCTGTATGTACAGATCTCTCAGTACATCTGTAGTCAGGGTGTTCTGTGTATGGAATAGTACTTGAAGCTCTCCTCTATCTCCCCTGTATCTCCTTACTGGACTAATAACCCCCGAAAGCTGTATAACAGGCCCCTCCATGTAGCCGGGTACAGGTGCCCCATACCTGGCATGCAGTGCAGGAGGATGAGGTGTATGCTACTGATGAATCTGTTATATTGGCTATTTATCACCTCCGTGGTTTCTTTCTGTTCTGATGAAACAAGTGTCCAGGCATGGCCAGATCTGTGTGATCGAGGCGCTTACAGAGCTTGTTAGAAGAGAAAGCTTTGGTCCACATGGGCAGGATTTCATGTTGCCTCTGACTATCTGGGTGTTTGTGAGCTTTCACACTTTTTATTGCTGGAAGTAGTGGCTTTGATGTTATGCAGGTTCCTCTTTCCCAGCAGAAGTTACTAGAGACCAGACAGAGGTGCCTAACGCTGGTAGTCCCATCATGGAGGGGGGGGGGGGGTTGGGGACATGTGTTAACATAAGGCTGTGGTTAGTGTTGTTGGTTACATTGGAAGCTAGAGGAGGTTACTGTGACAAATGGCAGTATGTCTTATCTGTGATTTCAGTGCAAGGGTATGTGGCCATTCTGTTCCTATGTGTCCCTTTTTCTTTGTTACCGGAAATGGGTCTGTAATTTAGCACATTTGATAGGGCTCATGACAGTGACGTTTGCATTATTAATTTTATTTTATTGGGAAGATTCATCATGCCTCCTTCACCAGTTTTCTCACAGAGAAGGCCCATAAATCTCTCCATCAGTTTCTCTTCTACTCGGACCCGGACACCACTTTGGGCTGCTGGATTTACTAATGTCCCCACAGTAAACACAGCAGAAAATTCTGCCAGATTAGACCTGATCTTAGGTCTGAACTGGCAGAATTTGCACCCAAACTACTAAGAGGTCGGCGCCTCCAGGTACATAAGAGCTCTGGCAGGGACCAGCATAACAACGCTAGTCAAAGTAAATTCCCCCCATTGTATTTTGGGGCTCTTTACATGGGATGAGTTTTCTTTACACCACAGATTTACATTATGCAATAGTCAATTGCTTTCCTGCTAGAAAATAACTTGCAGCTCTCAAACAGTCTATTGTGGCTGCTTAAATTAAACAAATTTCACCCTCTTGCTGTGAAAAGAAAAAAACTTACACAAACCTCATATCCAAAAAACGCTTGCAGTGTAAAGTTTGAAAATAGCAAGGGAACTGCAGACAAGCGGCCTGTGTCCATCCCTGATTTTAGAAGTTTGAACCGCCTTGCACTTCTACCACCTTGAACTATATACCGAATATATTCCAGCCAGCTCCACTAGATAAATAGCAGCCTGCCCCCCGTAGTTATACAGCTCGTATATACAGCCAGCCTGCGCATCCCCCCACCCCCCCAGTAGTATACAGCGGCCTGCCCCCCCCGTGTATACAGCCGGAGCCTGCCCCCCCTATAGTATACAGCGAGACTGCCCCCCCCCCTGTAGTAACAGCGATCTGCACCCCCCCCCGTAGTTTACGCGCGCCGGCCCCCCCCCCCCGTAGTTCAGTGAGGCCTGCCCCCCTCCTGTAGTATATCAGCCAGCTGCCCCCCTCCTGTAGTATAGCAAGGCCAGCCTGCCCCCCTGTAGTATACAGGCAGCCTGCCCCCCCTGTAGTATACAGCCAGCCTAGGCCCCCTCCTGTAGTATACAGCAGGCCGGCCCACCCCTCCGTAGTATACACCAGCCTGCCCCCCTCCTGTAGTATACCGCCGGACTGCCCCCTCCTGTAGTATACGGCCCAGCCTGCCCCCTACTGTAGCGATACAGCCAGCCTGCCCCCCCCTGTAGTATACAGCCCAGCCTGCACCCCTCCTGTAGATACGCCAGCTGCCCCCTCCGAGATACAGCCAGAGGCCCCCTGTAGAATCAGCCGCCTGCCCCCCCTGAGTGTATCAGCCAGCCTGCCCCCACCCCCCCTGTGTATACAGCAGCCTGCCCCCCCCTGTGTTGCAGGCCGCCCCCTCTGTAGTATACAGCCAGCCTGCCCCCCTCCTGTTAGTGTCAGCCAGCCTGACCCCCCCCCCCCTGTAGTATACAGCCAGCCTGCCCCCCCCCCTGTAGTATACAGCAGCCTGCCCCCCTCCGGTAGTATACAGCCAGCTGCCCCACCCTTAGTTCAGCCAGCCCCCCCTCTGTAGTATACAGCAGCGCCCCCGTAGTATACAGCCAGGCATGCCCCTGCCCCAGTAGTATACAGCCGGCGCCCCCCCCCTGTAGTGTCAGCACCTGCCCCCCCCCCTGTATTTGTAGTGTCAGCCAAACTGCCCCCCCCTGTTTGTAGTGTACAGCCAGTGCCCCCCCTGTGTGCAGCGACTGCCCCCCCCCCTTGTAGTTGTCAGCCAGCCTGCCCCCCCCTTTGTAGTGTACAGCCGTGCCCCCCCCCTTGTATGTAGTTCAGCAGGCTGCCCCCCCCCCCCTTGTAGTGTACAGCCGACTGCCCCCCCCCCTGTTGTTGTAGTGTCAGCCAGACTGCCCCCGCCCCCCCCCCTGTAGTGTGCAGCCGGCCTGCAGCCCCCTGTAGTGTGCAGCCGGCCTGCAGCCCCCTGTAGTGTGCAGCCCCCCTGTAGTGTTGCGCCTGGCGCCCACCTGTCGTCAGCCGGACTGCCCCCCTGTGGTGCAGCCCCCTGTAGTGTGCAGCCGGCCTGCAGCCCCCTGTAGTGTGCAGCCGGCCTGCAGCCCCCTGTAGTGTGCAGCCGGCCTGCAGCCCCCTGTAGTGTGCAGCCGGCCTGCACCCCTGTGTGTGCAGCCGGCCTGCAAGCCTGTATGTGCGCGCTGCACCCCCTGAGTGTGCAGCCGGCCTCAGCCCCCTGACCTGTAGTGTGCAGCGGCCTGCACCCCTTATGTGCAGCCGGCTGCAGCCCCCTGTAGTGTGCAGCCGGCCTGCAGCCCCCTGTAGTGTGCAGCCGGCCTGCCCCCTGGCACACGCGCGCCAGGCACACGGCCCCTGGCACACGGCCCACGCCACAGTCCCGACACGCACTGATATTTCTCTCCTTTGGGCGCGCGCAAAACCCCCAGCCGCGCGCTACAGGAAATAATGCCTGCGTTACTTTGACGCATGCCATTATTTTGGGGATAATGGAGCTCATCATGCGTCTATGCGTTGGTGAAGGCGTTAATGCGACCTCTCGCAGACCTTATAAACTTTCTTCTCATTGTCATGAGCAGGCAACTCTGTCTGCAATCATGCACAAGGCTGTACAATGGTAACCAGACTAATTCTGGGCCGCCCCCCCCCCCTGTAGGCTGTAACACCATGTGGAGGGTGCGTTGTGTCTCTACAGCAACAATCTGCAGCGTGCTCATGTAGTGTGCAGCCGTGACGGCCCCCCACCCCCCCCTTGTAGTGTGCAGCCGGCCTGCCCCCCCGACAGCCACAACAGGAATATACCGTGTGTCAAGGATACAGAACACCAAGTATGATAATCGTTGTTTCCTAGGGCAATAAGTCAGTATATTTTGATTTGTCTCCTGCTATTTATTTTTTCATTGTACAATTGCATTCTGCCGTCAGTCCCGATCCAGCCTTTAATTGCTCCTTAGACCTGCATTTCTAAGAATTGCCCTGCATTTTACCATAGTCGGAAATCTGAGATTTTCTGATGGCATTCCACACCAGACATGAGAACTTCACCTTTTGGTGCATTGGATATTCTCACTGGAGCAATGCCTGTGATTTCCAAGGACCACAATGTCATTGTGCCAAGCGTGTTTGTTTGCCTCTCAGTAGCTGTGAATAGTCTGATTTTGTTCAGCTACGCGTGGGAACTTGCATTGGTCCATGGAAAACTGGTCATTTTGTGATCAGGTCCCACGGCGTTTGCTATTATTCCATCTGAAAATTTCCTTGTCATATTTTGTGTACATTCCATAGATCAATTTGATAAGCCAGACACATCACGTGCAGTGGGGCTTGCACCAGGACTCAGGTAAAGTCTTTTGGTCCCAATCTAGTTTGCTACTTGCTCCAAAAAAAAAAAAATCTGAGAGTTGAGAACTTCTCATGCCATGTTTTTGCCAAAGTGACAAAATCCTCACACATTAGGGGAGATGCATTCATGTGTCTGACTTTAGGACTAGTGGCAGAGTAGAAATAGACGTTCTCTGCTGGACCTGTTTAATTCACTGTGTCTGATGTGGCTGATTAATCAGATGCAGTAGTATAAGGTACATTCACACAACGTATGAAAACGTCCGTTCCGACCGTTTTTACGGGTTAATAGGCCACATTCATTTCAAGGACAATACTCTAACCATTTTTGACACTGTAGCGTACCGTACCGTATACTAGCCGTATAAAAATATAGAGCATGTCTATTTTCTCCGTATTTCCGTTCCATATGCCTAGAAGTCTATGGGAGTAATAAACGGGTCACATACGTGTGCATACGGATGAAAACGCACGGTATAATGGCTGATACGGCCTGTAAATACGGGACTGGAGAAATCATACTGTCGTGGAATGTAGCCTAAGACTGGCAAGTCTGGCTTGCACTTCTTAGTTAGATTGTTTGCTGCGCCCAATATTGACCAATTTAACCCCAATTTACCAAGGTTATGCCCCATTTTTTTGACAGTCAGGCAAATTACTAACAATGATCTGAAACCCTCAATAAATGCGGCACCCACATTTCAAGGGTAACTTATGCCTGTATTCTGGTGTAGGACAGATTAATACATTTCCCCATTGAGGCCCCCTATACTCCGTTTTGATATATTGGATCTATTATTTATTTTTACATGGGTGCCGATTCATCTAAGTGGTCAGTGTAAATACTAGACCAGTAGTGGCAAACTATGGCACGTGTGCCAGGGGTGGCACTCAGAGCCATTTTTGTGGGCACACAGACCATCGCCCCAGGACAGAGTTCACCTAATAGAACCAAATCTTCCTGCAGCCCAATGCAACTTAAGAGATGCTGGTCTCAGCGCTATTTTATAAGCAGTTTGGAACTGTGGGAAAAGTGGAGAAGGGTTGACAGGGACTGATTATCTTGGAGGTCCTCTGTTGGAGGCCACCATCTTCCTCTAAAGAGAGACCCTGAGAGAGACAACGCGAACTCAACTGTATTGGTTGCCTCAGGGGGTCGATACGATTGAAGATGTGGAAGAACAAGTAGCAAAAGTTACTAGTTAAAATGCCATGTTGGCACTTCACGATAAATAAGTGGATTTTGTTTGTAGCTTGGGCGCTCAGTCTCCAAAAGGTTCACCATCACTGTACTAGACTGTATCTTCCCTCAGCAAAGCTGACTTGTAATAAAACGACTCCTTTACACCTTGTGAATAGGGGATAACTTGAAAAGTTTGGACAACTCCTTTTAAATAAAGGTCAGTGATGTTCAATCACATAATTTTATGCAACAAATCTTCTTATCTAATCTAGATTTTCCATAGTTGTCCCAGCTCGTCCAGTTGTACAGGCTTCAGAGCGGAAAACTCCCAGCATTCTTTGCTGTATCAATGTTTTGCTCTGAGTGACTGGGGAGACAATAGTATCCTACTGCCGTATAATGGGTGTATGTGTTGTAGACTTCAACAACCGGCAAAATTGTCCATCCAGCTTGTGACTATACTACAGACTGTCACCTCTGGCCAGTACAAGAGGGAATAATAGAATGCATGTACAACCCTAATGGAGAATATATTAAAAGATTATACTACACACACAGATTTCTGACAAACCGCACTAAATTACTGATGTTATATATTGTTAGCTTATAAATCCTCAGTTTTCGGTTGGATCATTTATCTGTCATTTTTTGATGACTTTAAAAATAATTTTTTTCTATTCTCTGTATTGCATCGGTTTGTTGCATTAGTTGTGGATTAGCTATCCTGATGTTCAATTCACTTAATTGTGTCCTTTACTTTGTAGGTGAATGCTGCCAGGTCCCGAGTTATGTAAACATGACTCAGGGAAAGAAAAAGAAGAGGGTGAACCGCAGCGTTCTTCTTGCAAAGAAAATAATCATCAAAGATGGAGGCTCTGTAAGTGTAACTCCTGTGTTGTCATCATCTAAATGAGATATGTTTTGCTGCATTGTTTAATTCTACAACAGATAAATATTTAGCTTTGCGGTTTATTCTTTTGGAGGCATTATTCCCTTCCTGGCGTGGGATGTAGTAGTACTACACAGGTGGCAGTGAATTGTCGACCCGTGCAGTACCATTCAGTCATCCTTCTGGCACTGATTCACAAGCTGTGCCACAAACAGACGTGATCAGATAGAATTCTGATCGTGGGTTTTAACATTCAGAAAACATTATCATTGGGGATTATGAGATAAAATCTCTTGAGTGACTGCAATATGATCTCATGACATAATATATATACTCTCCACTGGACGAAGAGGTAACTAAAGTTTTCCTGTCAGTTTTAGTTTTTTCATGGCATGAGAGGTTGTCTTTTTTAAATTAGATATTTCTTTATTATTTTCAGCATACCAGACCAACACAGAAACACAGAACCCCCTCTACCATGCCAAGGTTGTAAACAAACTGTGGCAGAATTAATTAAGACGAGAACTATTAAGTAAATGAAACCTCCAATGACCTATATTAGACTGCAGAAATCCTCTCAGCAATTCTGCTGATACCATTCCAGGAACATCCCACCACGGAGCCCAGGATTTTTCAAACTTGGCGCTCACTTTCCTTTTCCTACATATTGCACTTTCAATATTGGATCAACTTTCTGGAGGAACTCCCTTTTTATAGGGGAGGTTGGTTGAATTTCTAGGTTGTCATTAGTGTATTAATTTGTTGAGCGGGCTGGATCATAACATCTCAAGTTCAGGCTGGTTGAGACACTTCTGACTCCACCTCACACACCTCTTCCCAGTTGGCATCAGTTGGCCTTTTACATTTTTTCACTTATCACCGTGTCCTCATTTTACTTTTCTTGGGAGTTGTCGTTCTGCATTATTGTAAAAATTGTTGGTTTTGTTAGGCGTGAGACTCATGTATTGTCCTTTTGTCTTTAGCCTCAGGGGTTTGGCTCTCCCAGCGTGTATCATGCTGTCATCGTGATCTTCCTTGAATTTTTTGCTTGGGGTCTGCTCACTGCACCGACATTAGTGGTAAGTGTTGTAAGGGAAATAATTAGCTGGAGTGAAAACAAACATAGTAAACGTGGCCTTATTCCCCATTGTATCCTAACTGCACATTGACCGTTATTGGAAAGCTTGGCTAATTATTATCTAGTAGAGCAAAAAACACCTCAAGATGCACCACAATATGAGTCTCTGTACACACTTTATAAAAGCCTTCTTTTGATGGTTGCCTGTTTACTAGTATATCTTGATGATCCTCTGAATAGGAATATGTACTCGTTGCAGCAACAACCTTTTCCTAACCTTTTCCTAGCCTGTGTCATTTTCTACAGGTTAGCCAAACTGACAAGGCCTACCCTGAATTACAGTGTAGGGACAGGAGCTGCTGTACTATTCATCGTGTAAGATGAGACCATATGCCACTTGGGGTGGTTTATAGATTAGTGTCTTAAGTGGAAGTTAAACCAGTGCAGTTCCTTTTTATCTGTAGCTGAAACCACCACAAGATGAGTCACTGCTGCTTCCTGTATTAATGCTAGTAAAATGTTGCATAGAAAACAATCTTTACATTTTGTCTGTTTTTCAGGTTTTACATGAAACCTTCCCAAAGCACACGTTTCTTATGAATGGACTCATCCAAGGCGTGAAGGTAAACTATGGACTTATCTGTTGCACGTAAAATTGACCTGTCTGGGTGATTTGGGACACCAAACCACCCACAGGTTCTTAAGTGTCCCTTTGCCCGGTCTGACTTGGCGTAGTTTAGTGTAGAGACTTATGAAGAATGCAAAACTTAAAAATGCATTAAAAAAAAAACGCCATGTATGAACACACTCTTAGGACTCCTTTAAGACTTTATTCAGGTAGAGTTGATGTGGCCAAGAATGTGTTTTATGACATAGAGAAACAGATCTGTTGGGCAAGCTTCCTTTTAAGCTGAAAATATCTTTAATTAACTACTTTGGATCTGTACTAGTGTGCACCTCTGCTTCTCTCTTTCAGGGTTTGTTATCCTTTCTTAGTGCACCATTGATAGGGGCGCTTTCGGATGTTTGGGGAAGAAAGTCTTTCTTGCTGCTAACTGTGTTTTTTACATGTGCTCCTATACCACTGATGAGGATCAGTCCTTGGTATGTATTAACAGTCAGATACTTAATAACTATGGTGGGAATTTATGATATGACGGCGCTCATGTGCCAGAATGTAATAAAAGCCATTCGTCTCATCGTGGTGGAAACTTCGAGGCTTAGGCCTCTTGATGTATCAATCAGGCAGCCCCATCCACTGGGAAAACTACAGCAGGTCTTACCCAGCGTAGTTTTGTGTAGAAACCGTTCACATGTTTTTAGATAGTACGCAGGCACTGTCCCTCTGCTGGCAGCCTCTCCCCCACGCCAACAGAGTAATACATATGTAAAATTACATTATTACATAGATGGCTCTTATGTGAAATGTTGTAATACCCTCTCTTTCTTTCTATAGGTGGTACTTTGCAGTAATTTCTGTATCTGGAGTATTTGCTGTAACATTTTCTGTGGTATTTGCGTATGTGGCAGATATAACACAGGAGCATGAGAGAAGCATGGCATATGGACTGGTAGGTGCATTCTTTTAGATTGCTCGATTTTTATGGATTTTAAATTAGAAGCATATAAAGTGTGTGGTTTTACACATCCCGTTTTGCTGCAGATTTTGGAGTCCAAATTATAATAAGGAAAAAAAATTGAAGCCCTGTATAATATATAATCTCATTTACTTATCACTATCTGCTTTGGTTTTAAAACCAATGAAATGGCATGTGTGAAAGCAGTGAACAAGCTTCCAAACTCCTTATGTACGTGTATGCAAATGTTACGAGTGAACATCTCTGGTTGTAGCTTAACCCTTTGAGAACAAGAGGTTCAGGGATATTAAAATCAAGCATTGGTACTTGGTGGGTTTTACCTGATTTTAGCTTGATTGAACTTTTTTTTTTTTTTTTAATTTGCGGAGACATAATTAGCATATATAGAAAACTCTCACATAGTGCAGAATATATTTGTACCCTTCTAACATAATAGAAATTCTGAGAAATGGCAAAGTTTTTAGCAATTGCCATTTGGATTCAAAAGTGTTAAAGGCCACCTGTCGGGTAGATTTGGGACCCTAAACCAACTACAGTCCTTATGGACCTGTGTTTAGGGTCCCAAATTGACCTGTATATGGGGAAAATTAAAAAAAAATATATACTTGCCTAGATGTGGGTCCGATGAGGCACCATCAGACTCGCACCCTATGGTGCTTGTGCAGTTGGGTGTACTATGCTTCACTTGCCGCAACGTGCAGGCACCGAAGGAATGGTTGACGAAGTGGGTATTAAGTTTGTGTTTTTTTTCAGCGATCTTTTAACGAAAACAACAAATTTTTGCCCATGTCAGGGCAATTTGGGACACTAAATCATGGTCCATAAGGACCTGTGGGTGATTTAGTGTCCCGAATTGCTCTGACACGGGTCCCTTGTCAAAAGGAAGTTGTACTAGTATTGTTAATCCCGCTGCTGGCCCCAGTCTCCTCCCAGATCCAGTTTACTGTTGCATTGTTATTGTAGCCTGGACTTTATAGAATAAGATTTTAAGTTTGCTAGCAAAGCTGCTTCTACACTTCTCTATGGGAACATGTTTTTTGTTCCTTTCTATATGTGCTTCTACAGTGGAAACTTTCTATGACGTGTGAGTTGTTCGTTATTTCCATAGACACCTTCACATTTTCTGGAAAGATAACAGAGCAAATCCTTAAGTAAACAGTGTAGAGATTCTGCTTGTATAAATGTCAGGATGTAAGTGGAATGTGATCTGTGTAATGCTTTGCTATTTGCAGAGAAACATATCATGGCACTCATTGGAAAGGTTTTGGCTTGTATTTTAAAGAAGTAAATGTTTCTTTTGGAAATGGCTCAATAAAATTTGTATGGCATGCTGGGAATTTTAGTCCCCCGCTTGTGTAAATCCAAAGATCACACTTCACAGCTGTATGTAGGTTTCCTTCTTCATTACATGTGTAACCACTCTGCCTTTGCAGGTTTCCGCCACATTTGCAGCTAGTTTGGTCACCAGTCCTGCCATCGGAGCTTACCTGAGCGATGCGTATGGGGACTCTCTTGTGGTGCTGCTAGCGACGGCTATAGCTCTACTTGATATCTTCTTCATCTTGGTGGCTGTTCCAGAGTCTCTTCCAGAGAAAATGAGGCCAGCATCGTGGGGGGCTCCAATTTCTTGGGAGCAGGCAGATCCGTTTGCAGTAAGTGAAAAACACTACACATCAGCTGTTTTATTCTTGTTTATTATGTAGGTTTTAGAAAGTAAATCCTTGTTATTGTTGTGTAGAAGAATTATTATGGCACAATAGGAGAAATCGTAGAAAACAGTGGTGCATGGGTACGAGTCTACCTATCATCTGTAATGTCTCTTAAATATCTTCTTTCCTCAATTAAAGAACTATTGAGCGTTATTTCACAGGGGTCGTCAGTAAATTTATTAGAGCAAATGGTCACATTTTCTTCTGGATAGTATAACATCTTTTGTCTCATGACATCTTATTAATCTCTCTCATCCAGGGAATGATAGTGATTTGGGAAAAGGATCTTTTAACAGATCTCCTTTATTGTAAATTTACTTCAGTGGCGAAAGCAGATAAGGCACCCGTATAAATCTGTGGTATACAATACTGGGCAGGGACAGTCTCGTACAAGATATTAAATATGTGTACCATTGTATTTCACAGTGTAAACTTTTTAGTGTTGTAAAACCTCATTTACAGGCCTAGTGTTCCTTAAGGTAAGCTGCTTGTTTGTTGTGTAGCTATATCTGTGTGAAGATGACCCACGCACTGGTGTGACCCATGGGCCTGCATTATACTTCGTTGTATAATGTGGTTGGTGTTACAAAGTTTAAAATTAAAAATAATTTTAAAAAACCATGGATTTGGACAAACTTCTTAGTTAATGTAATATAAGATGGAGTACTCCCTAACCACTGCTGCTCCATAAGGGCGTGGAGGTGTGCCGCTGCTGACAGAATGGGCCGGAGTTGGTTTCTAGGAAAAAAGTAAAGGCATAGGTATTTACGAATAACACATACAGAATGTGTTTTATACAATGGCATTTGTGGGGCTTTTTTCTCTGCTCCATGAATCCACCAGTGTCTGGACACTTCAGCTGCTGAATTCACTGCTTGGAAGCCATTTTTTTTTTAATTTTACAGATGATCTTTGTCGAATGAGACATCGGTTTGTAGTTTTTCTCGCACAGTTTGTAGCTATCGTAGTTGGTAGCGTATAAGCTTTGTATTTACTGCCATACATAAGATACAATATTGGAGCATCCACTGTAGTTCTGTTCCACAGGTAAAAGAAAAATAACATTTAGTTCATTGGTGATGCACTGCCATGAACCAACAGATTTGTCATATTTACATTTTTTTGTCAGATCCTATATCCACCCAGTGTGTGCCCTTAAATGGAGTTGTTAAACACCAAAGATAGCCCTTTTAGGACTGCCAAGGCAATTCAATTTATGAACTCGCCAAGGAAATGGGTCATAGAAAAATAATACTAACAACATCTGAAACAATGAATGTGTGATTTCATTAAATAAAATTTATTTCTTTTCCATAACATCTGCCTTTCTATTTGTATAATTTTGGCAATTCAATTTATTTACAAGGACTGTCCTAAGACAGAATGGAGCCTTATTGGTCAGGCCTAAAACATAACTTTTATTAAATTTGATTAGAAGTCTAACAATATATATCACACTTATTTCTTAAAATTTGCAGGTTTGAGGCTGCTAACACTTTGCGCATACGCGAAAACTCAGTGTACACAATGTGGTGACCACAATGGCCGTAAACTGTTAGTAGAGTTTGCGCATGCGTGGGGACATAGACTAATTGGACTGTAAGGTATTAGGAAGATTCGTACTTGGAAAACAACCCCTGAGTATGAGAATGGGGATCTGTTGTTCACCCTAGGGTTGCACCGCTAACAAAATTGTGAGTGCAATCCAATATCTGAAAAAGTATCACGATACTCGATATCCATACAATCCTTTTCACAAAAAGAAAAAAGCGTTATCGGAATTCAAAATGTTTATTATAATACTCAAAAATCTGGTAGTGGCTGCTGGAGCACACCTAACCCTAAGAGCAACGGCACATGTGGGTTTTTGAACACGTTTTTGGGGCGTTTTTAAGCAGTCCGTCAAAAAATGAATGTGTTTTTAAAAACACATGCGTTTTTGACCAGTTTGATAATTGGTCAAACCTGTGAAAAACGCATGCGTTTTCAAAAACCGAATGCGGTTTTTTAAAACATGCGTTTTTTTTTTAACGGACTGCTTAAAAACTGCACAAAACGTGTTAAAAAAAGCCCAGTGTGCTATCACCCTAAAGGCTGCATTCACACACTCCATTTTTAAAGAGGACCTGTTACCCATAACACAGGCACTAGGAGCTGCTTACTAAGCAGCTCCTAGTGCTAGCCCATTTTTAGCAGTGATAAACTGCTAGCTTTATCGGAACCCTCCAATAAAGCTAGCAGACACTGATGCGTGGTACAACGTATTCTTACCCGGACTGCCCCTCCCACTCCATACGCTGGCGGGCTTTATGTGGCAGCCATCGCCTCTTAAACCCACCCCCCTGAATATGCCGAATCGCTTTGAGTGCGGCCTGACGTTTCCCATATATCCCGGTGTATAAGACGACTTTTGAAGACAGAAAAATCTTCTCTGGGGTCGTCTTATACGCCGGTAATCCCGACCGCCCGCCGTGTATTCGGCGGCGGTCGGGTCGGGCGCCGCCATCTTACCTGGGATTGCCGCTCCCCATGACGTCATCCATGGTAGCCTCGGGTCTTTCGTTTTAACCCCTTCATTACAATGTGCTGATAGCCCCATCCCCATATACTGCCACACTGTAGTATGGCAGTATATGATATAATCGATCAGACAACCTAGGGTTAAAGTACCCTAGGGAGTCTGAAAAATAGTATTAATAAAAATAAAAAAAAAGTTTAAAAAAATAATAATAATAAAAAAAACTAAAATTTCAAATCACCCCTCTTTCCCTAGAACTGACATAAATATAAATAAACATTTAAAATCATAAACACATTAGATATCGACGCGTCCTAAAATTCCCGATCTATCAAAATATAACGGTTTTTCAATGCATTTAACCCCGTAACGGAAAATAGCGCCCAAAGTCGAAAATGGCACTTTTTTTGCCATTTTGAAAACTATAAAACAAATCTATAAAAAGTGATCAAAAGGTCGTACAGTCCTAAAAATATCATTGAAAATATTATCAAATTTCGCAAAAAATGACACCACCCACAGCTCCGTACATTAAAGTATAAAAAAGTTATTAGCGCCAGAAGTTAGCAAAATCAAAAAAATTTTTGACAGCGTTTTCATTTTTGTAAATGTATGAAAACATTATAAAACCTTTATAAATTTGGTATCCACGTAATCGTAAGACCCAAAGAATAAAGTAGAGACTGTCATTTGGGGCGCTCAGTGAAAGACGTAATATCCAAGCCCACAAGAAATGGCGCAAATGCGTTTTTTTCACCATTTTCATTGCATTTGAATTTTTCTGAGTACATGGCATGGAATATTTAAAAATAAAAAATTAAGGTACAGTATGGTAACATTCAGTAAAATGGACGATGGTATGTTGTTGTTGTATGCCTTATGTTTATGAGCGACAGTTTTCTGCTATATACCTGCATGTCATAAGAATTTAATTAAAAAAAGGACCATGTTAAATTCAAATCTGTTTTTTTTAAATTTACCGGTGTTTGTTATGCTTGGAAAAGGGGTAGTTATACGGCGAATATATCTTAAACTCTTATTTAAACAGGAAAGTAGGGGGGTCGTCTTATAACGCCGAATATACGGTCGTAT
Source organism: Engystomops pustulosus (assembly GCA_019512145.1). Taxonomy (NCBI): domain Eukaryota; kingdom Metazoa; phylum Chordata; class Amphibia; order Anura; family Leptodactylidae; genus Engystomops; species Engystomops pustulosus. Next base: position 37,317,776 of record CM033649.1, read on the forward strand.
GTACAGCTAGCCCAGGTTTGCTAACTTTATCAGAGGGTTTCGATAAAGCTAGCAGATTATCAGTGCTAAAAATGGACTAGCACTAGGAGCTGCTTACTTTTTGCAAAGCTGGCGACACTTTGCCTTCTCCTTTCTAAAGTGGCACTATGCAGTGAAGAAAGAAGGCAGAAGCAGTAATAAATCTCCGGTCCAAAGATTAGTGAGCGAACAGAGGTAATTGCACGGACATCGGTGCACACCCGGACCTGCACAAGCTGATGTATTTAGTCAGTGTGTGGTCTGAGAGGGGTTAAGAGGAGTGCACTCCACCTAACAGAACACTGTACCCACGGGCAGCCACAGGTCCAAACAAAATATACTTGGAATTTCTGCCCAAACTATAAACTCCTTTACCAGCTTCCATACTTGACGTGTGTCCATTCTGCCATGATTTTGTTAGTTCTCATGCATGCTCGCTGTGGGTCAGCTAATGCTTGCTTTTGCATTATTTTGAGGTAGAAGTCAGTAATGCAGTGACTGATGCTTTCTGCTTTTACATTGTGTGCTTTGTTGCCTGGAGTACAAGTAAACCTGTCTCTGGCTCAGCTCCATGTGTGGCCTTTCATGTGACACACTTGTATCCAACAACTGTATACCTCAGAGCTTTCTGTGCATTCTGGAAGCTGTACATTTTCAGCCAGCCTATTAAGTGTGTTTCTTCTGACAACTTGATTGGCCAGGTTTACAGCATTGTGTCCAGTAGTTCAGCTTTGGTCATGTACCTCATGCCTGCTGACAGGTTCCTCATGTATCATTATAGACCTGTGCATTCTTCCATTGTTAAATATTTTAGGTATTCCCCCCCCCCCCCTCTCTGCTATGTATATAAAAGATACCTGCTTCCATATTGTATTTTCAAGTTTTACAATATTTTTATTCATTCCTCAGTCACTGAAAAAAGTTGGCCAAGATTCCATTGTTCTACTCATCTGTATCACCGTATTCCTCTCCTACCTCCCGGAGGCTGGACAGTATTCCAGCTTCTTTCTGTACCTTAGACAAGTGAGTATCCGTGATGTAAGTTAATGGCATTTACTTATTTATGACTTGACCTGGTAACTTTTTTTGTTTGTTTGTTTGTTTTTTTTCCGCCTTTTTCAGATAATGAAGTTTTCATCAGAAAGCGTGGCCGCTTTCATTGCGGTTCTGGGGATTCTATCCATTGTTGCACAGGTGAGGAAATGTAAATGTCACATACTTGTGTCCAACAACTGTGAAAATCATAAACGTATCTTATTAATATCCTGACAGTTTATCATCAAAATAGTATTATCATATCTTAAAATCGTAAGCGTATACTATCCATATTATTGATATCATTATATAATAATAAGATTCTAAATGTAAGTATCATTATAATGTCCAAATACAAAATTATCTTTTCTTATCCATATGATGAAATCATATCATATTTAAACTATTAACTTAACAGTGTAATCAGTATCCTAATATCTTGAAATCATAAACTTATGCCATGAAGAATTGCTTTTTTTTTTACAACGGTTATCATTTAGAACAAATAGTGATCAAAAAGTCATGCAGTCCCAAAATTATCGCAATGAAAGCATCAGTTCACCACGCAAAAAATGATTTCTTACACAGCGCTGTACACTGAAGTATGAAAACATAAATTTTGAATAGTCTCAGAATAGGGCAGAATGGAAAAAGAAAAGTGTACAAAAAAAGATTTTTTAAAATCTTTGTAAATTTGGTATCCCTGTGATTGTATGCACCCAAAGAATAAAGTAGAGGTGTCACCGTGAAAGTGGTAAAAACGGTGTCCACAAGAAAATTTCATTGCATGGAATATTAAATACTGTCACTTGGACAGTCATACAGCCCTCGTACAACTCTGTTTAAGAAAAACTAAAGTTATGGATTTTTAAAGAGTGTGTGAAAAATGGAAGCACAACAATTTTAAATGGTCTGGTCCTTAAGAGGTTAAAATTTTATCTTAATGGCATCCTTATATCTTGAAATCCTAAGCTTATTTTTACATAAAATTTAAAATATTAATATCATAGGTGTCATCGGTATCATTATTAGTGTGAAATCATATTATATCATATATGTTGTATTGTGTTTATGTAAAAGCCTATTATAATATTATCATTATAAATAACAATATCATTATCATATCATGAGGTCTTGCACTTACCTTATCCATAATATAAAATTCTAATCTAATCTTGTCTACATCTTATTTTCAATCCTATCTTTAGGATTATTTTATTATAATGGTCTTATAAAATCTCATTATTAATGTATCATCCTACCATTATCATGTCATTAACATAAATTTCTCATCATATCAACATCATGATCATATCATAACAGTCCTCCTATATACTATATATTTTTTTATTTTTTTTGTATACAGACGATTGTTTTAAGTTTGCTCATGAGGTCAATTGGAAACAAGAACACGATTCTTCTGGGGCTTGGTTTTCAGATATTGCAGTTGGCCTGGTATGGCTTTGGATCAGAACCTTGGTAAGGATGACTTTCTTCATTGATTTAGGTGGAGCTCATAGAATGTGAATACAAATAAACTTTATCCTGAAACCAGAGAAGCTGGTGACTACACAAATGTGGTTGTGCCTGACATTCAATGTGTTCTCTCTTCTCTGCCAGTTTTGATAATTCTCATATTTCAGTTTTTTTATTAATGGGTTGTACTTATTATTTAAGTCATCCCTTGTCCATAGGATAGTTTATAACTAGCTGATTGGTGAGAGTCCCAGCAATTCTACAAATCTGTGGAAATGGTGTCTGTTATCACTAATGGATGGAGCGACGGGACACCTACTCATCCTGCCCTCCTCTTATAAGTGAGAACAAAGATTCTTCGGATTCTTGTGGGGCTCTTACTGCAGTAGTCTGCACAGATGGCCTCTTTTGAATTAAAGTATATGCTCTTTATTGCCCCGAGTAAAATGATGTGGCTTACAGATGTAGATAATACAGGGAAGCCCTGGACCATGGTGAATGAATTTAGCTGGGACCAGTTTCTCACGTTTCCATACAAGGTTTTCCTTACCCCCTTTTTCTGTAGCCAGATTTGGGTATGTATATACGGATGAAGAGTGGTTCATTGTTCCCTTGTTGGGTTAGAGGGACATTTTTTGTGCAGTAAACATTGGAAAAATATTTAACATAAACCAGAATTAGATTTTCAGAATTATAACCTTTTCCCTTCGTTCCATATGACTTGCAGGATGATGTGGGCCGCAGGAGCCGTTGCTGCTATGTCCAGCATTACGTTTCCTGCAGTAAGTGCTTTGGTGTCTCGGACGGCAGATGCGGACCAGCAAGGTAGGTGGACTGTTATAGTTTATAGAATACCTGTAATATCTCCATTTTATAAATGAGGAATACGAAAAGATTATAACTTTTTCATTCCTTTTGCAGGTGTTGTCCAGGGAATGATCACAGGGATTCGTGGACTATGTAATGGACTTGGACCTGCCCTGTATGGTTTTATATTTTACATTTTTCATGTGGAACTAGATGAAAACCCTATAGGAGACTCTGAGCCGAGGGACAAGGTGACGACATCCCATTCACAACAGGTGCTTACTCTACAGCGTTTATACATTCAGACTTTTTTTTTATGTCTATACTATCTATATCCTAAGTGATCTAGCAGCCAATGTGATGGTCCCCTGATGCAGGCTTGCTGCAGTGGAAACACGAGAGAACACGGGCGCAGTAGTTATCACTTCTGTCTACTCTGTGGTTGATGGAGCACACTGCAGAGAAGTGATTTAAAAAGGCAGGGGAGAAGCACAAAGGGTGACTTTGGAATAGCACACCCTTTTTGCAAAGTGACAAACCCTCTGGCAGCAGGTTGTCATATAAAGGCCAACAGCAATAGCAGTTGGTTGTTCCAAGTCTGTGATTTTTATAATGTTGCATCTTTACAACAACATTAAACTCATTCAGGTCCCTCAAAAAGGCTGGTCTACCTCAAAAGACAACTGCTAGAGAGTACAGGATAATGCTGAGAATTTCCTTGGGTAAGCATTTCAACACTGCAGCTGGAATTGCTCGGCAGTTCAGCACTGAACATAGTAAATATCTGCCTCGTCGTGCAACATGTGCAGTTGTTTAAGAGCTTTTGGACTGACTGCCCACTCGGCAGTGACCAAACCTCTCATTAGCATAAAGAATCAAAAGACTAGACTTGCCTTTACTGAGTAAGATGTTGTGTGGACAGTTCAATTTATGTGCCTCTGATGGAAAACTTGTTTGTTGACAAACTGGGGAAAGATTGAACCTAAAGAGTGTGTGAAGAAGTCAGTGAAAGGTGGTGGAGGAAGTGTCATGGTTTCGGGAATGTTTACAGCAGCAGAAGTTGGACCTCACATAAATCTACAATGCAGAGTGAATTTCAGTGTGTATCAGAACCTGCTTCAACAACATGTGATTTTTTTCCCTTGCATTCATCCCTCAATAAGCCAGTAATTTTGATGCAGGACACTGCCACCTGTCACACAGAAACACTGGCAGAGCAGTTTTTTGAAAAGGTAAACATTGAAACCATGAAATGACCAGCCCAGAGTCCTGGATCTAAACCCAATCGAAAACTCCTGGAAAATCCTTGGCCAAGAAACTCACAAAAGTTACAGAACTGTGGAAGAGACTGGACCAAAATCCCCCCAAAGCAGTGTGAGCGACTAGTGATGGCCTGTGCCTGCAGATGTCATTCAAAGCAAAGGCCTGTGCACTTCCTACTGATTTCACCTGTAACTGGGTACGCTAGGACACATAGTTTATTTTCAGAGCTCAGCATTGCATCCTAGTCGTGCATGGCATATCATGTGTCTTAATATTGTTTTATGGATGTTATGGATTCCCCCTGTAAGAATGTAAAAAGATCTTAATTGTATTTCCTTATTTTCCCACAGAATTCGATCATCCCTGGACCTCCATTTCTGTTTGGTGCCTGCTCGGTCCTCCTTGCTTTGCTTGTAGCTCTGTTTATTCCAGAACACACCAATCTGAACATGCGCAGCGGCAACTGGAAAAAACATGGAGCAGGTCACAGTCATCCCCATAGTCCTCCAGCACCTGGAGAGGGTAAAGAGCCTCTTTTGCAGGACACAAATGTATGACGAAAGCCTCAAAGACCATTTGTACTGGCTTCTGCTGCTCATGTAGTTGCATTCCACTCAGCTGTGAGCTGAGGCACCTGCAGGACCAATCTCTATGTGTATGAAAGGAAAGGTCAACCAAGAGTCTTCTCTACTCACAAGACCAAGCTCTGGCCCAACATGACTATCCTGCGTCTTTCAATCAAGCAGGGCCAAATCTCCAGCCTTTTGTACTTCTGATCGGATAGCAGGGGAATGCAGATGTAAATGTATTCCATCTTCTAAGTGCCAGATTGTTGCAATTGCAAACTAATCATCTGTATGAACAGATGTAAAGGGTGCAGCATGGCACAAGACGTGTGCTCCTTAAGAGGCTTGTGAGTCTGAACTTTTACTGGAGAACCATGTTTACATAAGGGCTATTAGTTGTGTGGCTGGGGGAAGACACATTGCTAGTGTTATAAAGCTGCTAGCTCTTTATGTATATGGTTCTTCAGTCATGTAATGTAACTTTTGTGTTCTCTCCAGCAATTCTTTTTTAATTTATTATTTTAAGATCGCCAAAGTTCTTGCATCTTACGTTGCTTCCTCCTTTTCCTTGGCTTATTTACTGTTCAGATATCATGGCAAGCATTTTTGCCCCCCTCCTCCCAGCCTGGAGTACAGGTAGGTAATTGGAGCAGTTCTTACATGTTTACAATATTACACCACTTGAAGGTTATGATAAGCTGGTTATACCAGTCTGGGAGCTCTGCTTGTCCTGGCACAATTTTAGAATTGAATTAAATGCTGTTCAACTTGGTTTTGCTGTGTTGACTGCTTAGCCTTATCTGTAGCCTAACTAGACCTGTGAGCGATATGTGGACATATACTGTTATATGACATGACCACTGATCAACGTGTGACACTCTGAGGTCAGCAATAGCAGGCAAGAAATGCTTTCTAGTGATCAGAATGGCTAAAACAATGGATATGCTGATGTTTGGTTGGTACATGTGAGTACGCTAAGAAAAGAGTGAGGGTAAGCATGTATAGTTTTATACTGTATGGACCAGAAAATTGTAAATCCTGATAGGACTCTTAAGATGGACTAAGAACCCTTCTTATCCGATCCACACAGACACTGCTTTCCATATGTAAGGCCATCAGTCTGTGGGGGTGAGGAGGAACAGGAGTCCCCACCACAAGTTGGTTTTCTAGAGTCAGGACCACGTTGCTCATTAGATTGAAGTTGGGAGTATTGCTGTGTTGAGAAAATATCCCCACATTAGATTTTTAAGACTGAAGCTCCTGTGGCTCAGCTGCATAGGAATTGGTTTTGGCAGAAGGCGAACTCATATTAAAATCTAAAATTCTGACAGGACACGGCTCCCTGATTTCTGCGTTCTGATTCGGGCTGTACCGCTCGACAGGATAACTTTCATCTTGTTCAGTCACTGCATATTGTATTGTTCACTTCTCATGAAATCCTAGCTCGGAATAAGGAACGTGAAGCATGTTCATTTCCAGTGTGTGGACAGGTAAAGGAACACATCTTATTCTATATTTACACTATAAAAGCAAATAAGATTTGTTCCTTCTTTACCTTCTCAAGCAGATCTGTGGGGCAGCATCACTTTCTCCCATTAGTAAGTATTGCGCCCACAATCCCCCCTCCCTGTGTGCAGTTACACAACTTGCATGTAGATTAAAGCCAAATAACACTGTGACAGAGGTGCCCAGCTTTCTTGAGTGGAAACATGAACTAGTTACCTTCTATTGCTGTGCCATCATCCTCTGCTTCCATGGATGAATCGTACAACTATACTTACTTACCCAGGATTTGTAAGAATTGTTTTCCGGGCCTATGCGGTTTGTTCATTTTGGAAATCTTTATGAATGGTTAGGTCATACAGGACAACCAGAATATGGAGCAGTTTTTGTGGCCACACAATTTTGTGGATGAAAAAAACACTTTTACCCCAAACTCGTGATGAATTTTAAATGTATGCATTTATCTGCTGCCCGTGCCCCCGCTAGCACACAAACACTTCAAAAATCAGCTGTGAAAAATTGACGTTAACATGCACCGACCTTCTACCAATTTTTCGTAGATCTCTATGAACTATAATCTGAGTAATCGGTGGAAAATGTTTCTGACCAGGACATATTCTACTGTCTGATATAGGTCCATTAAAATAATCCATCAAAAAGTATTGCATTTCGTGCAGCCGAGTGCCTGTAAATCTATAAATGTATGGCACACGGCCATTTTTGCTGTTGTGTGCATCTGCCCTAATAAATCATTCTCCTTTTGAACTGCACATCATTGATTGTCACTAAAGACCACAATAACGTAATAAATAATAAAATTAGCCTAAAATATTCCAGAAGGGTTCCGCATTCATCCTGCATAACTCCTATCATTCACATACTGTACCACTATACGTTGGATGTTCTAAATCTCCAAAACTTGAATATACAGCTCTAGACGTGCAGCCTGGCACATAGACTGTACATTTGTTTGTGGCCTTTGTTATTTTTGTTTCTTTTACTCTATAATGCTAGAAGCTGGTAGCTCATTCACACATCAGATATGTAGAAAGAATAGACCTTTTATGAGGATGTGCTCCAAGAAAATAGAAAACAAAAAAAGCTTTATAAAATACCGGATGTGAATTTATCTAAAATGATCTATAATTTGTGTATATTTTTGCTTGGTTATTTAAAGTGTTTCCTTTGTACTGTACAAAGTGTTGTATAATTTAATCACTTTCGTTTCGTCTGGTACTTTTGAACATTTCTCATTGGCTAAGATCTGAATGATGTATGTTTATGAATAAACCTAAATATTTTTATATTGAACTTTGTATGCTGTGATTTACCTGGCAAGTCGCCCCTGCACTGCTTCTCATGAACCCTGGTACCATAATAGGCCGAAACCAGGAGTGGGTCACTTTCTATTATACACTTTTGTGTAGACACCACTGTTAATATGTATGGCCAATCTTTGTAAAAAGTCCACAGTTAGGTTACATTCATACCATACAGCTGTGCGCTGGAGAGGAGGAGGCGGCAGCGACAGAAAAAAAAGAGAGCATGCTCCATCTTTCCCCATGTCTGCGGCCATGCAGCAATCTTTTCCTGTGGATCAGTGCCACGTGTGTAGCACCAGGCCTCCATTGCTGTCTACGGAGACGTACAAATTTGCGGTCGCATATACATCCCCCCAGACGGCCATATGAATGAGGCCTTAAAAAACGCAATGTGAACCCAGCCTATGTCAGGCTGCTTCATGATGTATCCTTACAACAGGAAACCATTATAATAATAATCTTTATTTATATAGCTCCATCATATTCTGTAGCGCTTTACAAATCATAGGGGACAAATACAAATACAATAAAACATGACAGAGCACATGGAACAAAATGAGTGAGGTCCCTGCTCCCAAGAGCTTACAGTCTGGGGAGGAAGAGTGGGGAGACACAAGAGGTAAAAGAATATATAATGGTCCAGCCATTCTCCATAAGGGAATAGAACAAAATACAATAAATAGAAGTGCTGTCATCAGCCGTCATCTTATATACAAGGTCCAGGGTGTATGGGACTCCAGAAAAGCTTGGTGACTGCTGGATAACAGATGGGAGGACACAAGACGGGTTAGTAAAAAAAGAGTGTTATAGGCTTGCCTAAAGAAATGGGTTTTAGGAGCATGTTTGAAACTTTGGATGTTAGGTGTTAGTCTGATAGCCCAGGGAAGAGAATTCCATAGAATGGGTGCAGCTCTAGAGACTCTTGACTACATAGTGAGGCAGTCCCCTTAAATCTACCATCAAGATGAAGGATTGTAAACCAAGCACACTGACATGCAGGCGGTTCCCTCTCTGGAATGATCTGTTCTTTTAGTTTCTTATGCCCTGTTTTTTTTTTCCAAAAAAGGCTTCATAGGTGTCAAGGGAGCCCCTTCTGTTCATTTGCATCATTTTTAAAACCTTTCACGACACTACCATACCTGAGGGATCCCACCCCCTTGGGACAGGAAACCTGAGCATAATGAGAGACATGTAAAAGACCTACAGACTAGACGAAACTAGACCTACAGACGTCTGCAAAAATGGTCTTGTAACAAAAAACATCTCTTTAAATACAAATAAAAAATAAAAAGTTCCAGCAATCTAAAAGTACGTCATAGAGATGTTTTTTTTATGAAGTATGAAAAAAGGTTTTTTTCTTATTAAAAGAGCCTATGGATGAGTATCCAGGAGGTATTTTCTATAACTGACAGAATATAGGGCCCTATATCTGCAGTGTATATTACTATAAACAGGATCGACCCGAGACAGATAGCAAATATCGTTAATACAGTCATTCACTCACGGTTGGTTGATTCTGGTTTGCTTTTCTGTTCAAACAAGATTTTTCCATGTCGGAGGGCAGTACAACACCGTATAGATAATGGTCTCCACCGCCACGTGTGTTGCGCAATGGCGTTCCGAGACCACCTACATATCAACTTTACATAAAATTCTTCTTTTACCTTTTTGGTGTTTAAGGGTTAAGGTGGTAGCACATAAGGATGGCTACATAAGTCTGATAAGTGCCACTGAACATTCTTTTTGCCTCTATAAAGAGAGACATGCCACCCTCCTAGCCGCAGTGGTTTCATGAAGGGAACCTACCATGGTGAAGAGTATTGCTGCTCGCACACACATGACCATTTGTAACTATAGGTAATCTATAGTTATGAAGGTGCGCTGGTGTTATCCATGGAAGTTATGTAATTTGAAGAGATGAAAAAGTTATCCAAGTTATAGGTTGAATTTTCTCTGAGGTGCTCACAATCCATAGTCATGTCCTTACTGTAGTATGTGGTGGCTTTGTGTGCCCAGTGCACTGAGGGGTAAGAATCCCTGCTGAAGGCAGTAGTACCAGGCTGGGCAAGAGTCTATATCAGTGATGGCAAACCTTTTATAGACCGAGTGCCCAAACTACAACCAAAATCCACTTGTTTACTGTGAAGTGCCAACGTGGAATTTTAAGCAGTAACTTATTGCTACGTGTTCTTCCACATCTTTCAATTGTATTGGCCACCTAAGGCCACCAATACAGTTGAAAGAAAGAGGGTCTGGAAGAATGGTTGGTATTGAGGAGTATTTTTAACAGAGGAGGAGTACGAAGTTTCCTCAATAAATATATAACTCCCAGGCGTATATATAGTGTTAAGAGTTACAGCTCCTGTTTTCTGTGCTTAAAAGTGTTTTGCCACAAATTCAAATTAGGCCCTATCCACGGGATAGGGCCCAATTTGAATTCTTGGGAAAACCCCTTTAGGGCACATTCACACTGTGTTACCTTTTTTTTCCAAAGGCTTCACATGTTGAATGTGCATCGTGTGAATGCACCCTCAAATAACATGTTTTAAACAAGTGGTGCACAACATTTTTGTGGTGTCTTCACACATTGTGTTTTCAGAACAGCTGAGAAGAGATTTGCATAATTACATTGCAGTCAACATAGTGTTAACAAAACGCATGCATCAAGGCAATTTTATTGCGTTTTGTAACAGCAATGTAATTAGGCAAATCTCTTCTAAGCTGTTGTGATGTGTTTGAAAACGCATGTAATAACCTCACCCTTAACGCAGGCTCACACGACCGTATGGAGGACGTATATACGGCCGATATACGTCCTCCATAGACGGCAATGAGCGCACGGCGACCTACGTGCGGCTCCGTACCCGGGAAAAAGATAGGACCTGTCCTATCTTTTCCCGTAATACGGCGCCGTGCGCCATTACTTCCTATGGAGAGGGGCGGGGGTGAGCTGCGCTCACCTCCTCCTCCTCCTCTCCCCGTACACTGCCGTTGCCCGCTACGGTACGGTACGGGCGGGCAACGGCAGTGTGAATATAGCCTTAGGCTGGACCCACAGGTAGCGCATTGTCTGCCCTTGCAAACGCAGACAAAGTCGCGCCCACCGGGGCGGTCCTCTGCTTTGTATGCGTTTGCAAGCGAAGACAAAGCGCTACGTGTGGCGCCAGCCTTAGGCTACATTCACCCTACCACCTCTTGCGGCTGTACATATGTCCCCAATAGACTGCAGCGGTACCGCTCCGTACACTTGTACCCAATGCATTTCAATGGAGAGGGGAGGGGTCACCCCTCCTCTTCTCCATGGCACAGAAAGCATGTCTGCAGACTACCGCCTGGCGGGCATAAGTTTGAGGCGCGTTTAAAAGTTGTGTTTTGACCTGCGTTTTCATTGCGTTTGAAACGCATTACAACAGCTGAGGAGAGTTGATTTACCTAATTACATCACTGTTAACATTTCTGTTTACAAAACGCATTGTAAATGCAGTGTTAATGAGTGTTGACGCGTTAATGCACAATGTTTTGTTAACGCATGCGTTAACACAGCATTAAACGTAAACGCTAATGTAATTAGGCAAATTACCTCTCATCAGCTGTTGTAATGTGTTTAAATGAAAACGCAACCAAAATGCAACATGTGAACATGCCCTCATTGTCTACAGAGCGGACCATGGCTGACGGTGGCCCGATGCTGCCGAATTTTTATTTAATTTATTTTCTGGGGTTTGGAAACATAACTCTTTTTGTTTTTTGACAGATAACAGTGATCTATTGGTAAGAGCACATTGTCATCAGTGATCTGTATCCAGAGACATGCAGAGAGGATGCACAGCACCTTCCCTGCAGCCTCACTGTATACAGGGGCTGCTGTGACAGGGGGCCGATTATTACCAGTACCCTGTCACAGTACATAGACAGCACAACCCTGTTACTGGCTGTGTGCACGATCCCACACAGTTTGGAAGGGGCAGATCAGGAGCACAACCCCAGCAATAGATATGCCTCCCCAACCTCTAAACGCGTCTATGACGCTTGCAGAAGCAATATACAGGCAGTCCCCGGGTTATGTACAAGATAGGTTCCATAGGTTTGTTCATTAAGTTGAAACTGTATATTTTATAATTGTAGTTCCAGGCAAAAAAATGTTTTGCCCCAGTGACAATTGGTAATTTTTTGCTGTAATGGGAACAAGGATTATCAATAAAGCTTCATAACAGACACCTTACATCTGATCATTACATATAGTAAAGCATTCAGAGATCTTCCCCAGAGGGGTCAGTCTGTATCTAGGGGTCTTCTGTAAGTCGGGTGTCCTTAAGTAGGGGACTGCCTGTATTCTTAATGGTGTCAAAGTCCTTACTGGGAGCAGTGGTTCCACAAGTAAACGAGATAATGTGGAATCCTTGCTAGGAGCTGTAAGCAAGATCATAGTACCAGAATCCTTTCTGGGATCAGTGGTGATGATGATGTGAATGGTGCTAGAATCCGTGTTGGTAGGATTTATTCCACAAGTAAGAAGGATACGGTGCATAGTGCCAGAATCCATGCTGGGAGTGTATGCTCTATGCATTATGGGTACTTAACAGTACAGCAGGCTCCTGATTATTTTTTTTAGGACTAAATCATTTTATTGTCAAAATTACAAATAGAATACATTTTGTTTTAAGTCTTGTGAGATACTTGAAGGCTTAACACTTTTCACAGAGGCTGTTCTGAACAGTTTGGGAGGTGCAGTTTTAAGAGGTGATTTGTGGAGAGTTTCTAATAAATAGTACTTGTTTGCTGTTTGAACTGTAAGCCTAAAAATTTACATATAAAGAGTAACATAATCAGAGTAATTGGCTGAATCCACTATCTCCTTTTCTCCTCGTGTAGCAGGACAAAGGATAGATATTTCCGAAACGTGGGACAAAAGTTTTATTTAGCTGCATAAACTATTTTCGTATAATTCAATTAAAGGAAACTTACCACTGGATCCCGGCCGAAATGACCTCCTCACACCACCCTCTAGGCTCTTTACCAATAACTCAGGACATATTTTGTTTAGGGACCTAATCTATAGAAATGAGGCTTCACTTAAATCAACCTGGCAATTCCGTGCACCTCCGATACTTAATTATGCATGCACCATCTTTGTTGCGTTCCTCCTCCTTGGACCGAGAGCCGGTGACATCACTCGCCTCCTGGCACTTCTCGCACATGTACAGGCAGTGAATCTCGCACAGCTGCAATGTGTCACAACCGGCTGTGCAAGATTCACTGACGGCACATGCGTGAGAAGTGCCGAGTGACATCACCGGCTCTCGATCCAAGGAGGAGGAACACAACAAAGATGGGGTGTGCATAATTAAATATTGGAGGTGCGCGGAATTGCCAGAGTGATGTAAGTGAAGCTCCGAAGCCTCATTTCTATAGATTATAGAATCCTTTTTTTGCCTAACCTATCAGGTTTTTGTCTCTAAACAAAATATGTCATGGGGTCAGTGGTACAGAGCCCAAGGGGTGGTGTGAGTTCATTTCGGCCGGGATCAAGTAGTAGGTTTCCTTTAAAGTGTGCCTTAATTTCCTAATGGTCTTCCAGTGCATCTACGATTGGAGTCATGTTACAGGTTTTTTTTGTCAATCTGCTTCTGGTGATTATCACTGGGTTTTAAAAATAAGTGTTGCATGTTTAAATCTACCACCAGGATGAAGGCCAAAAAAAAAGCAAATGTAGCCATGAAGGAGCCATATACTTTGTGGTGGCCGTGTGCCTTTATTGCGATGTTTGGTTCCATAACTGCACATCCGTGGAGAGTGCTGGAACACCAAATCTTATATTGGTAAGCCACACCAATAAATATTTATACATCCAAGAAAAGAACCTCAAAAACACTTGTGAAAAGTTAACTATTTACATAGTTTAATATGAATATTACAGACAATGTAATATGTAAATTTGAGCAGTCTGATCATAGCACACATATATACACACACCAAGACAAGTTATAGTATACAAGAGGTAGTATAAGCATTAAAATAGTTCTTTGGAATGAAATTAGTAAAAAAAACTTAAATAGATTTGACGTGATGTGCAAAATACAGTATTATAGAAAATCCAGTGTCCCAGATCTATTTAGAAAGCGTATGGACACAATTGTAACTCATCTGTTCATACAGTTTCTTTTGTGGAAAAGCTTTAGCTGAATATATTAGGACCACACATCAATCACTTACAAAGGAAAGAAACATTACATTCACACACATCTGGTAGATGAAATTGATCAAAACCACTCTTCCAAACCTATGAGGTCCACGTGGGAATATGCTGCGACTCCTTGTGCGGCCACAAATCATGTTTCTATAGGCTCAGTCATGAACACAATTCCACTGGTCAGCGTGCATCAAGGATTCAAGATGATGACGTTTGTCCAGGGAAGTATGCTGAGTGAATTGGGGGTCCAGTCTTCGCTTGTGTTGTTGTCCGCAAAGAGGGTTTACGAGGCTCTGTAAATGAGAAGGATACATTTCCTGTAAATAGCTTTCTAACACTCGCATTACCATTTTAACTAGTGAATTGTGGCTTATAAGTTGAGTCCAATGGGCTTATAAGAGTCCTGCACAGCTATGGAATACTTAAGTGTGGTCACTTCAGCCACCTTGTGTCCTGTGGATCTGTAGCTATTACCTTGGCGGAAGGCTCAGTAATTTAAGACCAAGTACAATTCAAGCCTTTTGGGAAGTGTATTTGGAAAATTACCAATCATCCGTTTTCACTGAACTCATTTCAGCAAATCAGAATTACTGCAAAGTTGTCAGAACTGGTCTCTAGAAGTAGTATTAAATTTACCCAGTGGTAATTCCATAGCTATTCAGTAAGCAATAGAAACCAGCCAAAATCTTCACTTTCTGATGAGAAAGGGGACAGAGCTTATTCTTTGCATTGCAAAATCAACAGAAATCAGTTTCTGTAGTGTGCATATGGTATTTGGGAAATCCAGTTCTATACACTGCAGTTTTTTCACATGTAAAGCAATGATGGGGTAACTAGACAGTCTTAAACTACTCCAGGTTTATTATCAAGCATCAAACACCATGATAAATCCGGTCTAGTTGTACTCCGTACTGGTATTACGAGCGACACATTGACAAATCTCCTCCATCATGTGCAGCCTTAGGCCATCAGGACCCGACCGTGATCAGTCTGTTAATTGCCAAATAACTCCTTGAAATATTTTGGGCTGCTGCCCCCAAACAGTGCATGAACTCTCACCTGGTACAGTGTTTTGGCTTAGGCCCTGTAAAGGAAGGGTGCCTTCTCTCTTCTTCAGATACTTAAGATCTAGGCCTGCAGACTCTCCACTGAAATAACATGAAGGAATCAGTGAGACAACTGACTGGAAAAATACAACAAAACCAACACTGACAAGGGAAAGTGAATTGCCGGATGTGTAATGGACGACTTACTTTTCTTTATTTACACTCTGGGTTGCTCCTGCCAAATTTGCTTTAGAAAGCGGATTATTGTACTGAACCTTTACACACAAAAAATAATTGAAAATGAATAAAACGTCCAAAAGATAAAAGTCTCCATATTTTACACACATATCATGCCTCCTACCCGTGGTCCTGGGCGTCCTACATCTATAGATGGCTGGTGTATGTATGGAATGAGCGAATATGATGAAGGGAGCGGATAGTTAATTCTGGAGCCGTGTAGCGGTACCCTGTTCTCTAGCTACAACACAGAACCATTATTAGACAGATATCACATGTCTCACACTTAAAAACACCAGGTCTATAATAACATATGGAATTGAGAAATGTACCATTTGGTTAGGCGACACTGTTCTCTTGAAGGGGGCGCTGCTCGGATTGGAACTCACAGATTGATTCTCATTCAGTTGCTTATTCAACCAAGAAATGACTACAGGAAAAAGAAAAGTAAAACCTTCAATTTGTACTTAAACTAGTGACTTGTATGTCAAGTTAATGGAGCAGCAGTGACACTTCTAGGGACAGGCAGGGTCCCATGAATTTAACTTTTGTTACAGCCGTGGAGCCACATGCTGCACTCTTCCAGG
Source organism: Engystomops pustulosus (assembly GCA_019512145.1). Classification (NCBI taxonomy): domain Eukaryota; kingdom Metazoa; phylum Chordata; class Amphibia; order Anura; family Leptodactylidae; genus Engystomops; species Engystomops pustulosus. The sequence goes on from CM033649.1 coordinate 37,333,826, forward strand.
GTGAAACATGGATAGTAGTACCAAGCAGGTGGGAAATCCCATAGACTCTGTCGGAGCATCAAAATCCCTCCCAGGTCTTTGGTGTGTACATCTTGGAGGTTTGCAGCAAAAGTGCAATACAAAGAAGCTGCTCAAGGGGTTGTATAAGTTACATGAAACAGCAGAAAAGAAGGTATGAGGGGCTGGAAGCCCTCAAAGTTTGCAGGCTCCTACCTGGGGTTCTGGTACAAAATGCAGGATGTGTCGCACAACGCTCCCCGCTTCTTATTTTGTGACTACTAGGACCTCCTTTAATTTAGAGAGTGCCCCATTTACACTATTTGGTGGTGCAGCAGGATGCCCTACCAATCCATTCAATAGTACGGGAGTTAGGAAACTGTAGACCCAGGTAGCGCTCAGGTATCTGTCTCTCTTCACTACTATAGGAGCGCTGGATAGCTATTGATGGGCTCGGCCATCTCTGATACACATAATATTGAATTGAACAGCAGGACACACAAACTCAATACAGATACAGAAGGTGTTAAAACAGGCAAATGTATTCGAAGAACGGTCTGTTTGGCTTCAAACACCATTCTTTATGTACTAACAACCCTCCCAAGTTACACCAGTAGATCTCTTATATATTTGCCATTCAGATAATAAAAAAGCTGTTCTTTCCACCTGAAGTATACTGAAAACTTATTATCAACAGCAACATGAAGAGGCTTTGGAAGATTTCTCATAAGACATTGTACCAAGCCATTCTATAATCCTTACCATTCTCATTCGTCTTCAGCAGCTCTTTACTTTCTTCTAACTTCTTGTCTGTTTGCTGAAGCTGTTCTTGCAATTTTTCCACCTAAAATGCAGAACAAAACATCCAGACAAAATATAATACAGATATAAATTGAGAATTCTGCATGGTATCACGGAATCGTGTGGTTTGTGGCAATTCTGTGTGAATAAAGCAGTAGGCTGCATTAACTAGTCAGAACGCATAAAGCTGTGTGATTGTACACAGATGACATAAGATGAAGAGTTACATGCCTATCCAATGTGGCGCAGTCACATTTTAGTCATATTAGATATAAAATTTGAAGTTTTTAGTTACTAGTTTAGCCTTCCAAAAAGACTTGAACCTGTAGTCACTGTGATCGGTTAATTTGTACAACACACTGGAAAGCTTTAAAAATCCAGTACATTGTATTATTGCAAATTCTTCCAACATGAAGGGCTTTTCTGGGCATAGGTTTTCCTTAGGATAGGTCAATAATGGGGATCTGAATCAGCTGAAAATAGCCCCACCCATAATGCAATGGCCTATAATAGGTTTTGCCTTGCCAAAATGTTTTTTAAACAAATAATAGAATCAGAATTTCATAGCAATATTACCCCTACACTCCTTCAGGCCTCTGTAAGCCGCAGAGTTAATGTGACTGCTTTTAATCACAGTTATATTCTTACCTCTTCCTCTTTCAACCGCAGACTCTGCTGAATGTCATGTAAATTTCTTTGTCCTTCTTGTAGTAACTTCTCCTTCTCAGAAATAAGTTTCTCCTGCTGCACTGTCACTGCATTCTTCAGCTTCAATTTCCCCATTAATGTCTTTAGGTCTCCTTGAAGTTTCTTTATGATATCATTGGCCTTTACAATTTAAGTGCAAGAGAACAAAATGCATTGGAGAACAGAAACTAGGGCAGGTATAAATAAGTGGTGAATTCCTCAGCGCACAGTCTTTACCTTAAGGAGCTCCGAAGATAAGGATTTTATTGTTGCCTCCAACTTCCCAATCTGCACTTGTTTCTTCTCAGCACTGCCTTCTAGTACGGCCTGATTTATAATTAAAAAAAAAAATTTAAAACAAAAAAAAAAAACCGTACTTTCATCTGCAGGTTGGTGATGTGTTCCCAAGGTTGGAGCCCTACCTTTTGTTCTTGAGTGGCTGCAAGAATTTCATTACTCCTCAACACCAACTGATCCTTGTCTTTCAGCTCTTGCTCCAGAACAGCGAGCCGCGTCTGCAGGCGATTCATCTCCTTTTCCTTGTCATGACATTCTGCATCTAGTGCGCTGTTTTCTCTACCTAGAGATGTTACCTTCTGTTCTGCTCTCTGTAGTTCCTAAAGAATTCCAAAAACATTCCATTGCATTCACCCATTACTGCAAAAGTTTCCAGACATAAGCAAAATCCCAACAGCATTGAAGTCATAGAGGTTAGAGTTTAATCGATGAAGAATAAAAATACAATATGCATACATGTAACAATAGATGAATTATTAAAGGAAGGGTACCTCTTCAAGGTTCTGGTACTTTGCTCGGAGCTCTCGGACAGTAGACTCGGCCTTATATCTTCTTTCGAGAAGATCCTTATTGGACTGTTCAAGCTCATTGAGTCTGCTCTGAATCTGCTGGCTGTTCTTCTGAAGTGAACTCTCAAACTCCTTTCTTTGTTGCTCACACTGTTGCAGTAGCTGAGAATACGCCTAAAAAAAATTCCATAGTGATGAAAGGTCCCACAGACAAACACATTCATGCATTTTCATTTTGTATCTATGAGATATACAAAAGCAATCCTTTTAATTTTCGGGATCCTGTCAGTGGTACAGCAGCACACCCTTGATAAAGCTCTATCTCATCAACCTATAGATAAGGGAAAAATGTTTCGACACTTGCCGCCAATGTCCATTTCTGCCTTTGCCTTTCCGTTTTCACTCCCCACCTTCCAAAAGGTCAAATCCTTTTTTTTATTTTTATTTTAAACAGATGATACTTTCTAGTGTCACTATTTAATATATTCTTATATTCTTTACCATTTTGTGAAGGGCTCTGTTTTCATGGCTCTAACTTTGAGCTTCAAATGACAACTCCCTTTTGGTTTTTTTTGAGATACCAGTTTTATTATGTGTTAACACAGTAATCATTCTGACAAAATAATATAAAACTGCAGCACAATTGATGCCCTTATGTTTTCTATTCTTTGGTGTACAGAGCTGTGAAAGGGGTCTGCAACCTGTTAAGTGCCACAAAATATACTACCATATATACTCGAGTATAAGCCAACCCGAGACCCCTAATTTTACCACAGAAAACTGGGAAAACCTATTGACTCAAGTATAAGCTGAGGGTGTAGTATACAGCTAAAACAAATAAATAAAACATAATACTCACCCTCCGGTGTCCCCGATGTTCGTCGCGGCTCCCGGCGGCTGCGAGGAACATCGGGGACACCTGAGGGTGAGTATGAAGGTTTTTTTATTTTTTTTTTTATCATTGACTCGTTTATAAGCCTAGGTGAGGTTTTTCAGCACATTTTTTGTGCTGAAAAACTCGGCTTATACACGAGTATATAAGGTATTTTATAATGGCATTGGAGTGCACTGATCTTGTCTCAGAGACGCCTTGACCTGTCAATAATCCAGAGGCAAACCGTTACAGATCAGTAGTATATAAACACTATATATTGCAGTACAGTATAAAAGTGAGCAAATCGCCTCTTTTTTGCAGTTTTTGCACCCATAAACATCAGCTCGTCATCCAAACTTACACAATTCTGTACATTGAAGTATTAAAAAGTTGTTGGTGTCAGAATAAGGATAAAAAAAAGGAAAATCCCTAATTTTTTTTTTAAGGAATTAAACATAAAAAATAAAATTGAAGTTTGGTATACCCTTGATCTTACTGACCCAAAGAATAAAGGGTACATGTAATTTGAACCAGTGAAAAATTACAATTCCTACAGACAACAAGCCGTCACACATCTATTCAAAGTAGGGTTACACAATGCTCAATACTTTCATACTCGTACTTTGGCCAGGGAATCCTTTATATAGATGTGCTGGACAGCAGCAGAGCAGGAACCACGTAATCAGGGGAAATATCCATATATGGAGATTCTACATCTCCCAGGTATTTCCCTGACACAATGGGGCACATTTACTTATCCGGTTGTGTCGCGATCGCCGCTGTTGTTGTCCGATGATAATGCTTTCTGCCGCGATTCACAAAGATTATGCACCGGATATCCTGCATGTGTCGCTTCCCCGCTCAGGTCCGCAGGAGTTCACTTTCTTCTTCCTGGTGCATGTAAGTGTATTGTCTAGCGACACAATTTTAAAGTTAAATCCCGCGCTCAGTCCGAATCCATCGGATCGTCCAACGGGCCGCCCCGATTTCTATGGCATGAAAGTCAGCGCAATTGCGCCAAAATCCAATTGCGTGCGACACAATCCCCTTCTAAATACCTGTCACAGAGGAGCAAATCCCAAAAATTTCTAAAAGCCGACGAAAGTGCAATCCACGGGACCCTTAGTAAATAAGCCCCATTGTCTCTAAATTAATTCATGTTATTCAGTTAAATATTTATTTTGCCCAGATGGGATGTAAACTCTCAACCTCCACTCTCTACCATTTCATAGAGATACAGTGCCTCTTAAAAATGTATAAGACACAAAATAAATTGGCATAATATTGGCATTACCAGGACAACATTCACAATACATATAATAAACCATCATAAAAAAAAAAAACTAAAGCTCTCCTTGCAAAACACTGGGTGATAGTTACTGTCCGCATGAGTTTAATTGAAAACGCATATGTGATTGGGCCAAGCCCCTCCCCCAGATGTTAGCATTGCATTTCTATATGCAATGTAAACGTACAAAAAGAACGGTTTTGTGATACTTAAATAATGTAAATGAAAAAAAAAAAATGTATAGCTTTCAGAAGGAGGCCAATAAAAAAAAAGAATAAACAAACAGACATGAAACAATGAAAAAGGGCTCTGTAAATGGTTAACACACACATAGGTAGGTTTCCCGTTGTTATTGATTTTAGAATGACTTTCTGACATATACACAATATAATAAATGAAGTTAATACCTGCTGAGCCTTCTCCTTTTCGCTGCTAATCTCTGCTGTGTGCTGGCTCTTTAGTGATGATATCTGAGAGGAAGATTCACTCTTCAAATTCTCAAGCTCAATACTTTTCTCATTCAGACTCTAAATAAAAGAAAAAAGGGTTATCATATACAAAGTTGCCAAGAAAAATAAGATACAAAGCTAAAAATAAGAAAACAACAAATGCAACAAGAAAAAAAAATTACCTCCATAAATATCAAACACATATATTGAAATATTGAAAACATTTACTGTTTTATTAGGGAGGGTGCTGGGCAGCTTCCTGTACTCCATTAAGTTTGACCCCCTCTATTTTCAACATTTACTGCTGGTCATTTTGCCTTCTAATTTGGTCCCTATTTTGAATGTGTAAGAGTTATTTATTTTTCTATTAACGCTGCACAGCACTCCAATTTCTTCTGTGTATCCATTCCTGGATTTTTAATAGTTATGTATATTTAATGTATACCCAATAAAACATTCTACTTTTATTAAAAAGGCACTGGTGTTGTCTCAGCTCTTTTGGTTTATAGGTATTGCCTGAGAGGCCAGACATTGATGGCCAAGGTTAATTTTTGCACAAACAAATAAAAAGTGTATTTCATGTGACTGCCTCAACTATTGCCATTTGTGTATGGAATCTTACACACATATTGTACCTGCTGTGTACAGAGGAGCTGTCGTGTCAGATCATCTTCCGTTTTTTTCAGTTTGTGGTGAATCATAAGTTTTTCTTCCTGCACAAAAAAGGACAAAAATTATATAAATTATATAAAAAATACCTTGTTGTCCAATTCTAATCTAAATGGAAAAAAACAATACACATGAACCTGATAGAACTATATAGGTACCTTGATGCACTTTAAACATGTAGCCAGGTAGGTCTTTACTTCTATGTCATTTGCTGGTAGTAGTCGTAGAGACAGATGTGTCAAGTGCTTAAATGGATTAGTCTCCACCACATCTAACTGAGCAGGCGAACTACCCAGAACTGTGCCCGAGGACAACTGTAACAGGAATCTGGGAAGAAACATCACAACAGGTCACTTAATATACACCGACATAAAGGGGTTGCTTTCTTTCCGCATATAATTGATATTGTTTATGTAATGAAAATTTACATAATGACATTTTCCAATATACTTTCTGTATCAATTCTTCACGGTTTCCTAGATCTCTGCTTGATGTCATTCAATAGGAAGCTTCATTGTTTACTTCCTGTGTATAACAATAATTAAAAAAAAGGTCCCTGGTCATGTGATGTCACACAGGTGCACGATTTGTTACATCACACTGCTCCGACTGCTCTCCAGGGATGGATTTCTATCCACTGAAAGGAAACAATGAAGCTTCCTATAGTAGGACAGCAAACAAAGACCTAGGAAACTGAAGAATTGATACAGAAAGTATATTGGAAAAAATGTATAACTTTTCGCTGCACAAACAATATCAATCATTTTCTGAAAGTGGATGTCCCCTTTTAAAGCACTGTGCCAGAAAACACTTTTATTTGATGGTTAGAAAGCTATGTGATATTACTTGTAGGAAAGATGAGCTTTACTTCATTCTGGTCATTCGTCAACCCTGATATCACAACGCTTTATCGGATGAACGGAGAACCTTACTGCTGGTCACAAACATGACACAAACCAGGACCAGCAAGTAACTTACAAATACAGTCTCTGGCAAAAGCTCATCTTTAATACAACTGAGATGTGCATCTTTCAATGGGCTACTGAATAAATTACTTTGTGAGAAGTTGTCTGGCCATAGTCTATACAGGTGGGGTATGGGGCAACAGCTTTATTCTGGGGTATCGGGCGTTAGATCAAACTGGTTGTGATTTTTTTCTTGCAAAAATATTCATCTTTTAACACTTTTTAACCTAGTAGCTATTTATATGTACTACTAAAAATTTTATACTCCTCCTCGGCTAAAAATACTCCTTAAAAATGGTAAAAGTAGTATTATTACCCTTCAGGAAAAATGTTAGTGCGACCTCTGCCTCATATCAATATTAGTGCCAGAGGAGCTTATCACATGAATCCCTATCAATCTAATCTATCTCAGAATTCCCCTTTAACTTTGAAAATGTTATTTTCATATCCAATAACATATTTCCACAACTGTGTCTTACCGAGGCACCTCTTTATTTTCTTCATTGATACATTGATAAAGCAAATCTATAAACTTTTGTGGGAAAGCTGAAAAATCCACTAGCAGGCCCTGCTGGAGCTTCAGGCTCTGGAAATCATCTTCAGATATCACAAGGTTGTAAAGAAAGAAAGGATCAGTATCATCAGTCATACGAACCACCAGGTCCTGCAGGAAAAAGTTCCAAAACATAAAATAGTTACAACTTTGACAATAAGTTTTACCTGGCAGCCCACATGTTTAATATCATAGTGAAGATGATCACTCAAGCTTTGTGTGATGCAGTATATTTAAGTGTCACTTAGGGCTCATTCAGACAATCATATAACGCGCAGGAGAGAAGGAGCGAGTGTAGTTCACCCTTTCACGCCTTCCATTAGTAACACGGCAGAACATAGGGAATGTCCTATATTTCTCTGTGCACGGTCACGGTGCAGTCACATAACTCACCACACCGTTACCGGGCACGGTAAGGGTGCGGCCAGATACCGGTGCCCATTAAATTCGTATGAATGAGGACTTAATGGGGTTATTCTCATCTGGGAATTTGATATTTAATCTACCAAATACATTTTTTTGATTGAATGTTATTAAAAAGTATAATTCACACAGAGGTAGATGTAGCCATGCTGTCCCTTTGAAATGAAATTGTTTCCCTGGGATACAACCACCTCTGCTGGAGTGTTTTCACAAAGCAGCAAACCTAAACCAACAGCTCCCTCTTTACCTTAAAAATCGTCAATTTACCTAAAAGGTTCCTGTACCGCTGGGGAAAAATAAACTAAAGAGTCACTTCTTGCCTAAAGAGTCTCAAGGATGCTGAGGGAGCTTCACTTCAGACACCCCTAGAACCAACCCTCTGATTTTAAAGAGGAGAATCACAGTTTTAATAATGCATCAGGCTTGTGGTTCTGCGAGCTAAACAACCAGATAAGCAGAACCAGCTAATGGCAGTAGGGAATGCACACTGCACATAAAGATCCAGTTTTATACTAGGTATAAAGCTCACAGAACCACAAACTTTATTTTAACCCCATATCTCTGCACCATGCCCATTTTTCATTATTTTCGTCAATTCCTTCAACAACCTCTAACTTATATATTTTTTTGGTCACTATAGCTGTATGGGGTCTTGATTTTTGGGGGGCAAAAAGTAGGATTCATATGCCCTACTGGTAAAGCTTTATTAACTTCTTTCTGTGCAGTGTATTTAAAGGGAACCTGTTAACAGGTACCTCATTTTCACTAATGATAGACTGTAAAAGCCCAGGACACCTGCAGTGTCTTTTCTAAGCATTTGCATTACAATATAATTATATGTTATAACTTACTCTTGCATCCTGATAAAATCCTGAGGTAGTCACAGGGGCGGGACTTTGCTTTGGATGCATCTGTGAATTTCCCCACTGTGGAACTAATAAAGGATTATCTTATCTTATCTCAAAAAAACAACATGTGACTTGTCTGAGCTGCAGGCTGCCTCCATCTTTGTGCTCCTGTACAGCTTGTCCCTCTCCCACTGATCTCAGGCTGACCAGGCTGTGACCTCTGAGAAGAACCAGAAGGTGGAGCTGTACAGGAGCACAAAAGTGGGGGCCAAGGTCTGAGGAGTAAGTAACAGACAAGTCACATGTTGTTTTTTGAAATGCATCCAAACCAAAGCCCAGCCCCTGTGACTACCCGAGGATTTTGTTAGGATGCAAGAGTAAGTTATAACACACAATTATAATGTAATGCAACTGCTTATTATAGGCAGAAAGGCAGATTTGCACTGCAGGTGTCATGGGCTTCTGCAACCTGTCTTTAGTGAAAATGAGGTCCCTGGTGACAGGTTCCCTTTAAAAAAATTAACGCAAATGTGACATTATTTTCTAATAAACATTTTCTGCCTATATTGTTGAATCTAAATGACATACCATATTTTTCGGACTATAAAGCGCACAATCAATAAATGCCTGCTAAAATGTCTAGGTTCATATATATGGCACACCGGATTATAAGGCGCACCTTATTAGAAGGATGAATGATCAGCAGGTGGCAGACCTGTGCATTGTTCAAGGCAGCTGTTGTCTGTAAGTACGGTCCATATATAAGGCACACTTTTGATTTCTGAGAAAAAATTTTGTGCGCCTTATAGTCCGAATAATACGGTAACTTTTTTTTTCTCTGGGTCATACAACATGATTCCAATTTTCTAAATTTTTATGCATAATGAAAAATGTAAGCATTTACATTTTTTTGTCAATGTGTCCAATATGCTATATGCTTTGATTGCTATTAATATTTTTTTGTTTGATGGATTCTTTTAAAATGTAAATTTGGGCATTTTTTTTTGCTGTGCAAGATAAATACTAGTATAGTTTATTAGTCTGAATTTGTATGGGTTAAGAGGTACTTAACGGCTGGCAATTCTTGCTTGTTTGGGGTTTTTGTTTAATTAAACCTATTATTAACTTACCATATATACGCGAGTATAAGCCTAGTTTTTCAGCACTAAAAAGTGCTGAAAACCCAAACTCGGCTTATAAAATATAGGTTTTACCAGGTTTTTGTAGTAAAATTAGGGGCCTCTGCTTATACTCGAGTATATACAGTATTTTTTCATATTACTGTATATACCCGAATATAAGCCAAGGTCCTAATCTTGCCACAAATAACTGGGAAAACTTATTGGCACGAGTAGAATCAAGTATTATCAATTCCTTGTGGTTTATATATTTTTGGTGGCCCCCCTCCCAGCTATCAAATGCCCCATGCAGCAGGCCCCCCTCCCAGCTATCAAATGCCCAATGGAGCCAGCACCCCCCTCTTCTGATGAAATGCCCACTGCAGCCCTCTTGATAAACTCTCCGCACCGAGCATCGGGAGCGCCGCAAGGTGAGTATGTACGTTTATTTTTTTTTATAGACTCGTGAGGGTACTTATGTAGTGTAATGCATCACATCTCTCCCAACAGTCATCTATTAGACCAGGCCTCTGCAGTCATGGGGTCCTTCACTGGACCTAGAGCTGCCGTGTGACACCATTGGCAGCGGCACTTGTAGGACTCTGTGTCCTACAATATTCTTTTGCTGTGCTGCTGTAGAAAGGTGGCGTGTCAGAAGTACCCTTAATGACTGCTGTAGAATCCCGATACAGAGGTCATTAAGGAGTTAAAGAGGAGATTTATATCTTTAATACGACACCAGTACCATGCTACTAGGTACTATAGAGTCCAAGATATGGACATCTAAAGTGACACATAACTCATCTCAATCAAAAGATCCCCCTAATAGTTAAACGGGTGAGATTTCACAGACAAGAGGGAATGCCGTGCCCTATCTGAGAGGACTAGTAGTTTGTGGGGTAAAAGCCGGTGGCAGAGTCCCTTTAAGATCTAGCTGCATACACACCTTCTTATGGACAGGCGCTGAGGCCGAGTGTTGTTCAATGCATATCCGGACAGTCTGTCTCCTGTAACATATACTATAGATTAGGACACTGACGTAATGTAATCAGGTAACAAAATACTGTTTATCTGTGTCAGGGGAAGTCTATTAAAATTCACATTATTTATCCAACAACATCTAAAATGGTAATGGGGGTAGAGTAGTATAGA
>CM033649.1:37350963-37402778 GCA_019512145.1 Engystomops pustulosus
ATACTACTTGGGGCTGGCTGCCTATATACTACTTGGGGCTGGCTGCCTATATACTACTTGGGGCTGGCTGCCTATATACTACTTGGGGCTGGCTGCCAATATACTACTGGGGGCGGGCTGCCAATATACTACTGGGGGCTGGCTATATACTACTTGTATGGCCGGTTGCATATGTGCTAGACATGTCTTTATAAATTGAGACCGCTGCCTGCAGCCAGAAAAAATTACTTATATTCATGGTTCTCTTCAAGTCAGCGCGGTGGGGTTCCCGGCACAGCATACACGTCTCTACGTAACTGCGCCTCCTTATCTCCTGGTAGCTGCAGCAGGCTCTGCCTCCTGGCTTCTTGTTCTCTCCTTGTCCTGCCACTGTCGGAGCGGAGATGACCAGCGCATGCCTCACCCCCCTGACTGGAAGAGAACCATGAATATAAGTAAATTATTCTGACTGCAGGCGGCGGTCTCAATTTATAAAGACATGTCCAGCACACATGCAACTGTCCCTACAAGGGATTCGTCTGGAGATAGATTCTCTATAATTAACACATAACATCTGTTCTGTGTTGCTGTTCCTCTGGACCCATCAGAAGTCATCAGGATTCCTTTTTCTGGCTCCCCCATGTCCCCAAAGAGAATAGAGTACACATTCCCAAAGAGTTTTTCTACTAAAACTAGTTTTTGCAAAAAAAAAGCTAAGCTAGATCAAGAGTTGCTTTTCTGTATGCAGAGCTGTGTCCCTAGTCCCCTGGGAGTGGTCAGTGAAGAGTGTTTCCTCCAGCCTCAGGTAACCACTCTGTCATGCACCGATTTCAAATAAAAAAACAAACTCCCATGTCCCCCATATGCCCTCCCCCTTGTCGCTTGCCCCCCTCAGTATGTCAAAAGTGTCTGTCCCACTCATCACTGGTCATTCCCATGGGACTAGGAAAACAGCTCTGCATACAGAAAGGCAAACTTTGATCTTTGGTAAACATCTTTTTTTTTTCGGAAAAAGCCAGTTTTACTATAAAAACTCTTTGGCAATGTGTAAACTATTCTCTATGAGTATATGGAGCCAAATAAAAGGCTCCTGATGTCAGGTTCCCTTTAAAGTAAATATTCTGGACCAAACCTGTGAATGGGACATATAGATGGGATAAGGTGGGCACAGCTGTCAGCTAATTAAGGGAGTGGCTGAATAAACAAAATATCCACTTCATAGTTATAGCCTTATGATAACAAACTAATACAGTAGTGGAAAATAAATTCCCAAATAAGTGCTCAGAGTCAGAATACATGCTACAATTAGTTTATGTCCTGGAGGCAGAAGCCATCTTGAGAGCATCAGTAGTGACTAAATTGTTCCCACATACTAATTTATATTTTTTTTCCAAAAGGTTTTTTATGTTCTTAATGTAAATTCTGGAGCAGCCATTGTGGATGGGAGTCAAGAACAGGTAAGCTGTAGCCTTGAGGGGAGATTGTTTGTTTTGTTATACCACTTGCATTCCAATAAATGGTTTACATGTTTACATAACCACGGACGGTGACATCACTACGGAAAGACAGAGCCACACAACAGTAACAGGATGCACAACATAACAGTGACTTACCGACCTGTGCAGTACTATTACATCATGCTTCTGGCACCTGCTCACAAGCAGAGCCAGTACCAGAAGCAGCGGGTGTCAGCTGTATATTACAGCTGACAGCCTGCTGTAACACCCGGGATTGAAGATAACTCCAATAGGGGGCGTTAACCCCTTACACACCGATCGGAACCCCCTCATATTCAGTGGTAACTGCATTGCCCTGCCTCCTTGTTCCTGACAGGTCTAAGTGCTATAATATGCTGCTGTATGAAACATTGAGAGAAAAAGGTCTGTTACATCATTAAACACTTACAAGTTATGTGACCAGGGTGATGTCATCGAAGGTATATATACCCCATGTATGTATCTGATCATATGAAATCACAGCATGCCTGGATTTCTACTCCTCCCCATGCTTCCATGGACTTCTACACCTCCTCATTCCTTCATGAAGGCATGCTGTGATTTCATGGGATCAGATAAATACATGGGGTAAACATTGCAGATGTAACAGGACCATATCTGTAACACTCTGTACAATAAATCTGAACCATAACCAAACAAATCTGGACCCACACTAAAAAATGTCATTATAAAATGTTGTTTTTTTACACAAGAATGTTCAAATGTTCTTCAAAAAGTTTTGTGGCCCATAATAATACAACTAAATAATACAACTCTTCCCGCAAAAAATAAGCCCCCAAGCAGTCCTATTGACTGCCAAATACAGAAGTTATAGCTCAGAAAACAATGTGATGTTAAAACAAATGAGGTTTTGTTTTTATTCAAGGAAAATAAACAATACAAATGAGATATTGCCATAATTGTAGTGACCCAAAGCATAAATATTACATGTGCTAAAATCCAAAACAAGAATCAATGATTTTCTTTTCCTCTGCCCATAGAGATTTAATAAATCGGCTGTGAATGGCGCTCCTTCTAGTCAATGCTTTGCCATGTGCCCACACAGAAGGTTACCACCACGTACAGAGCACTGGCACCCTTAGGACAAATTGGGAAGCAAACTTTGCAGGATGGGCAAAGACAAACACCCACCGGTACCTGGCATCGGTCGCAGATGTTAACGCTTAGATTGCCGGTGCCATTAAAAGTCAGCAGCACATGGGCACTGCCATATTGGCTTGGATCGTAGCTCCCTGTGAGATCATTGGCGAGCAGCAATCTGTTACAAAGACCTAAAGCTGTCTCGTTTTAGCCCTTGTATTGCAATGTGCGATTTGCATATTGTAATGGATGATGTGCAAAATCCCCTATATAGGTTACACTCAGAATAGGTTCTGTAGGTTTGTTCTTAAAGGGGTTATCCGAGGTTAATAAATAAAATAGGCACGGGCTGGGCCTGGCTTTTTAAAAAAATAAATAAATAAACATGTACTCCCCTCCTCCACCGCTGCAGATGTCCCGCGCCACAGTCCATCTGATCCTGCACTCTGGTCTCTGTGACAATTGAATTTTAAAAATTTTGGGTTGTCATAAGAACCAGGATTAACAATAAAGCTTCATTGCAGACACCTGTGATAACTGTTACAGATGTTTATTGTAGCCTAAGGCTAAAGTACAATATATTACCAACATCCAGAGGTCTGTTTGTAACAAGGGGTGTGTTAAGTAGGGGACTGTCTGTACTGCCATAATGTAGTATGGTAGTATATGGTAGTATATGGTAGGATCCATCACAACCTAGGGTTAAAATACTTTAGGGGGTCTGAAAATAGTAAAAAAATTAATGAATACATAAAAAATAAAAATTCAAATTCACCCTTCTTTCCCTAGAACTGATATAAATGAACAGTAAAACTCAAACATGTTAGGTATCGCCGCATCACAAAATCCGATCTATCAAAATATAATAAAACTCATTCCCAGCGTTTAACCCATTATAGCATCCCAAGTCGAAAATGCCACTTTGCAAAATATACAAAATTGAAAAGTGATCAAAAGGCCATACAGGCCTCAAAATGGTAACATTGAAAACTTCATCAAAAGTTGCAAAAAACTGCTACTACGCACAGAAGATGGCAAAATGAAGAATTTATTTTTGGACATTTGGCATCCCTGTGATTGTTCTGACCCAAAGAATAAAGTAGACATGTAATTTTGGGCGCACCGTGAAAGCCGTAAAATCCAAGCCCACGAGAAATTGGCATAAATGCAATTTTTCAACAATTTCGCCACATTTGGAATTTTTTTCCATCACTATGAAGTGCAATTTCACACAGAAAACAAGCCCTCACACAGCTTTTTACATGGAAAAATAAAAAAGTTATAGATTTTTGAAGCTGGAGTGAAAAATGAAAACGAAAAAAGGAAAAGGGCCTCAGCATTAAGCAGTTAAAAATGGCGAATGGAGAATTTTCGCAAATTTTCCGTTTGTTTCATCATGAAACGCAAAACTTATTTACACTGGATATGTTAGTGTACAAAAGTTACAACCACTTATAGCGATACATGTTAGATTTTTTAAAATGGGCCATGTCAGGAAGGGGTTACTGTAGTTAATTTATGTAGTAAAAGTTAAGAAATTTAATGTGCTGACAAATGCCTTTTTTCACTTGTCAGGCGAGCCTTGGTTCCTTGTCCAAAGAAGAGCTGAAGAAGCTGACAGATACGCTGGTGCAGGTCACTGACGGTGAGTGGATGTGATTCACAATGTTATATTGGATGCACATACATCACATCCATTGCTTAAATAAGTCCATACGGTTTTATTGCAAAATTTATGTCTATTTCCAGTTCAGGCAGTCCCGGGTCTGCAGGTCATCAGAGGTCAACCAGCCCTCCCCCCTACATTACCCAAATGAAAGACAACTGGTGCCAATCAACTGTCCTATGTTTGTGCTGGTTTGTG
Organism: Engystomops pustulosus; assembly: GCA_019512145.1. NCBI lineage: Eukaryota > Metazoa > Chordata > Amphibia > Anura > Leptodactylidae > Engystomops > Engystomops pustulosus. Next base: position 37,355,404 of record CM033649.1, read on the forward strand.
CTTCTAAAAGTTTTGTTTGTGCTGCTTTTGTTTTAAAGATTTTAATGGAATTGTAAAGGTCAAAGGCCAGCTCCCCCCTCCCACATTCAAACAAAACTGGCATTAAATGTTTGTTCTGCGTTTGTGCATGTTTGTGCAGCAAAAATCTTCATTTGTGCTGCTATCATTTTTCAGGTATGTTTAGGTGTTTAAATAAATTAAGGTTTTTAGGATGCACTGGTAAAATAACAAACCTGATGACACTTCCGACCATAGAAAAAGATTTTTAAAAAAAGATTTTTAAATTTTACTTCAATTTATTCCAATTTGCAAATATCTTCTTAGTGTTCTCAGTAAATTCATATTTCACATATAATAGCTTGCAATTTTCATAGTGAGTATAACCACAAAGGGTATATATTTCTCGCTGAATCCAGCGTAGTCCACAGATTGAATGGTAAATATATACCCTTTGTGGTTATACTCACTATGAAAATTGCAAGCTATTATATGTGGAATATGAATTTACTGTGAACGCTGAGAAGATATTTGCAGATTGAAATATATTGAAGTAAAATTAAAAAATATTTTTCTATGGTGGATTTGTTGGACAAAGTTCATTGAAGCGGTTTGTGTGGGGATGAGGAGATATCCTGGTCCTAGACCATTCTTTCCTAACACCTCTACATGACTTGTTTTGATGTATTGTGGACTTCTCTGGTTTGATCACCAGGGTGAGCTAGCAAGCACATTGTGCTATGGAAGGAAAAAACTCTGTTGACCTCTGGGGAAAAAAAATTATCAATACATTAAAAATTATAGCAGCACAAATGAAAAATTTAGCTGCACAACGTTTTACAACAGTTTTGTATGATTCCATTAATGGGGGAGGGTGGCTGGCTGACATTTTGACCTTTACAATTTCATTAATATCTTCAAAACAAGCAGCGCAAGCAAAAATTTGAAAAGCACAGACATAGCATAAGTGAATAGCACCAGTTTTGTTTGAGTAATGTGGGGGGGGGGGGCTGGTTGACCTCTGATGACCTCTGGAAACTTTTATTAATATCTTATAAACTATAGCTTCGCAATTGAAAATTTCTGCTGCACAAACCAGCACAACATTTGACACCAATGTTGTTAGATTTGAACAAGGTGGGGGGCCAACTTCACTCAGGTGCCTGGAGCTACAGATCAGTACATTAAAAGGATCCAGAAAGCTTCACTAGAGGTTGCCGTGGGCAGAGAGATCCATTTGTAACTAGGAGTCGTCTATATTATTTTGATATTGTTTGGAGCTTATTCTATTTCAGAGCTACATTCACATTTCCAATGTTGGACTCATATTGTCTCATAAACATGATACCTCACCATAAACCCATTTGGACTCTCTGCATATCCATATATGAGCTGGAGAGCCTCGTCTCATGTGGACCTGATCTACCCATGACAGCTATCTAATGCTACATTTTCATCCATTGCTTTTTGGGTGGTATTTGTGTAAATATTCTTCCTTGTATGTGTGTGTGTGTTTTTTTTTGTCCCTCACACTATTCTACTTATATTTCTAGGCTTAGATCCCCCACTTCCAGACAAGAAACTATGTCATCCGGCATTACATGAAGCTCTGAATGATCCAGCAAATGGAGATTCTGCCTCCAAGCATCTCAAACAACAGGTACAGTCATTGCCATTGGACAATGTAATTGTTACACTAGTTTCTAGATTAACTGAGTTTCTATTAAAATCAAAAACTGGTCAATAAGAATTTATTCTTCATTTTCTATGTATTAGATCTACGTCCCTTAACCCCTTGGTGATTACCCATGCGGGTTTCTGCATCGGCCACTAAAGGGCTTTTAGGCTAGGCTGACAGGTTTCTCCATTGGCCCAGCCTAAGTTCTGCACAGGTCCCCCCATGCAAGGAAGAACAATGACAGCCGGACCTCTGCTCTTTCGGAACTAACAACACGTTTGACCCATTATTGTGACCACAGGATCTACAAATCTGCTGAGGAAGGGGACTTCCTCCCTCCTCCTACACACACCCCGCAATTGCATCACCGTCTTCTCTGATAAAGGTCCCTAGGTCTGTCCTTGGACAAAATTAGAAAATTCCAAATAAAACCTTAATTATGTTTTAATTTCTGTAAAATACTTAAAGGGTTAAGAAGCTTGCTATGTGCTGTTTTGAATAGTTTGCAGGGTAATATTATTAGAATGGGGTGAATTTTAGGGGGTTTCTATTAATATGACTTCAAAAACCCCTATAAAAATAAAATGGTGCCTAAAATAATGAATTCTAAAATTGTCTTGAAAATTTGGAAAAATGATGCTCGATTTGTGGTCTATCTAGCATCGTAATAAAACAAAAGGACACTTATAAAATAACACCAATAGAAAGCCAAGATATGGTAAATGTAAATTAGTAACCAATTTGGGTAGTAAGATTATCAAAAGGGACATTTTGAATTTTGAAAATAGCAAAATTTTTTCAAAATATTTCCCAAATTCACCTTTTTTCAAAAATAAACGCGAAATATATCAACCAAAATTTCCCACTAACTTGAAGTACAACATGTCACGAAAAACTATTGGATAAGTTGAAACTTTCTAAAGTTATTGTTGGATAAAGTGACGTATGGCAGTTTTTAAAACTGATTTACATCTAAGCTCCTATCCTTTGGACAGTGGATAAACCTGGTTTACAAGATTTACTGTGTATTTTCTTTTTCTTAGGGCTCTATTTTGGGTCATCTGGATAGGCTGGGTTTGCTTGGTGCCTCTCGTTGCTTTGTAGAATTTGGAGCAGGCAGAGGGAAGTTGTCACATTGGGTGAATATCGCTACAGAAGATGCTGAAAATGTTCACTTCTTGCTAGTGGAAAGGGCTACAACAAGATTTAAGGTTGGTCTACATGCTGTGTACCTGACTATGCATTATACCCTATGGTGAGTATTTTGGTGCACATTGGTGACTAAAGTCATAATAAACTACTGGTGTAAATAGAACACAGACCATCCCTTTTTCATCTCTTATATTGGTTGCTGCTTCTTTTATTAAATCTTGATCTTCTGATTCAATCCCCGTTCTGCTATCAGTTTTTTTTTTCTGTTTCCGGTGAATTGTAGACTCCAAAAACCTCAGATCTGTTGTACAGACATGTCAGATGAATCAGACTTCTGATTTCTATCACCGAAGGCTTCATGGCTTTGCCGCATGGAGCTGCATAGGTCCCATGTACTGCTGTATATGATTCTTGCCATCCCTGGAACTAACCATGCTAAATGTAATGTGGCATCCTGGATCTGCTGCTAAAATATTCATCAGTGCTCAGTAGGAAACGTCACAGTCAAGTGGAGCAGTACGAGAAGTTGAACTTGCTGAACCCGTATAAAATCACTTTTATTTGTTGGTGGACAAAGGACAAGTGATAAAACAACAGAAGCTTTTATTCTTTCACATACAAAATATTTTCAGATTTTTTTTTCAGATGTGACTGTACACTTTGCCTAGATTAGCAGGGTACAGATGAACTACATTTTTAGTTTTTATTGTATTCGGTGAATCTTCACTCAAGGGATCTTTGGTTAGAGGTATGCTTTAAGTATCTAAACATATCTAAACACATTCTTATATCCTTATGTACACCATTATATTACAGATGAATAACTGTCATAAATTATGGATTGGATGCCCCCTCTGTGCCAGTTATGTGTGGAGGGGAAATCAACTTGCCCTTATGAGATAACATAATTTGCTCTTGGCCGTAGACCAACTGCCTCCACTCCACTGTGAGTTTCCTGTCCTAATCAAAATAATTGGTAATTGGTTTCCAACTATGTGCCTTAAGATGGCTACTTAAGGTTATGGCAAAATTATACTTCAAAGAAAACATAGTCATTAATCAAATATTTCAATTCATGGTCAACAAATCTGGGATAAGCATCCTCTAATAGTCCTGGGGTGTCGCGCACCTAGGATTTCTGAGTTGGGGAGCCAAGAAAATGGCTATTAGACCATTGAGCCAACATTTTTTAATGGTGTTTGGTATTGTTATATTTGTTAATTCCTGCTGGGAAATGTGGTGGTCATATCTTCTTCTAGGATTTGAATATTTTCAACACATGTTTAATTTGTTTAATTCTATCACATCCCCAAGCATCGGAATCCAATGGCAGCATGTTGGAGAGAAATGCACTGTGGGTTCCAAAAAAACCTTAATTATTTCTGTCCATTTGTGCACCCAGGAGTGCCTTTTCATCAGATAAGCAAGAGATTTGTCGTGTGGTACTAGAGGAAAAGGGATGTGATTTAAGCAGGAACAGCAGTTCTCCGGGTGCTGAGGACACCCTGGGTGCACCAACTGCTTCTTTACCATACAGATTAAACTAGGAATATCTTGGAAATCGCATATTGTACATATTGTAAGGTGTGTTAAAATCACAGCACATTTCTCTACAACATGCTGCCAACATATTATAATGCATGGCAGAGAGGGTAGACTTTTTTTTTTAAACAAGGTCATATGCATGCCCTAAATGTGAAGCTTATCACACTTCCCAAGTATTAGAGATAGAAAGATGGTGTGTTCTTATCAACAGGTAGATGGAAAACAGAGGAAGTCAACGTTTGAGAGACTCCATATTGACATTCAGCACCTCTGCTTAGGTAAGTAAGGTGACAATCATTGGAGGAGTAACAAATAATACTAGAAATATTTTTATTATACATCAAAATCAAGCCTGATCAACCGGAGACACTTACTCATAGATCCAGGCCACCATGACTGTGGTAATCTTCTCATATTCATTATCCATGGCCTCCTTCCTTCTAAAATCAACTTTGATAATTATACCAACGAGCCAGAAGGGTTCTGGGACTCGTTATCATAGCCCTATCATTCTGCAGATTCACAGTCTTCCCCTCCCTCTGCCTGCTGTTATCTCACACAGTGGGAGGGGGGAAGTGCTTATTCGTGTGTGAAGGTACAGCATAGAGGTTCCTCTGGTTACTCTGCGCTTCTTACTCAATAGCATAATCTTAAAAGTTGATTTTCGAAGGCTGGAGGCCATGATTAACAATTATAAGACGATTACCACAGTATGAGCCCCTGGTTTATCATGCTTGATTTTGATGGTAGATTTCCTTTTAAGAGGTGACTACTCATCTAGTGTAGATAACATTCACAGATCAATCAATTCTTCATTATGATTATTTTGTTGATATTTTAACCTCCATTAGTAAATCTTCCCCATTGTTCTTCCCAAATATTAGATCGAGTACCTAGTCTTGTTCAGAAACAACTTCCAGTCATTGGAATTGGTAAACACCTTTGTGGAGCTGGCACAGGTATGTCTGAGTAATCATTTTTATATCATTCTTGTACTGATGGTTTGGTCTCATTTCTTTTGTCTTTTCTTATTTTGTAGATTTGGCTCTTCGATGTCTTGTGCACAGTTATAATAATCCAGAGGGAGAACCCCTATCAAAGCGATACAAGACAGATCCAGATCAATCCATCAGTCTAGAACATAGAACTCCCTGCAGTGTGGAGGGGATTGTTATTGCCCTGTGCTGTCACCATCGCTGTGATTGGCAGCACTATGTGGGCAGGAACTTTTTTGAAAAGTTAGGACTGGGGCAGCGAGAATTTGGCCTTTTCCAGCGGATGTCCAGCTGGGCTACATGTGGAAGCAGGAGGTCATCTCAGGTAGAGAACTGCAGCACAAAAGGAAACTCTGAGGATGTAGAAGAACATGACCTAGACCAGAAGAGCAATGACTGTAACACAGAGTCCCTTCAGGGGTGAGGACATCATGGTCACAAATAGGAATTCATCCTTGCATGACTTTGTTTTTCATAGATATAAATTCTGTCTCTGTTCTTTGTTTTCCAGGTTACAACTTTCTGTTGAGGAGCGAGAAAACTTAGGTCGTCTCTGCAAGCTGCTTATAGACCGTGGACGTGTAGAATACTTGGAAAGGATGGGATATAAGGCCAGCTTAGAATATTATACTGAGCCTCAGATATCCTTAGAGAATGTCATATTGACAGCAGTACCTCAGTTACTTAAAGCAGACTCTTAAAGTGGCCTCGTCTTCTCTCATTAGACGTCTTTGCATTGGAGCAACAAACCAGACTGTGAATGGAATCACAAATATCCTCAGGAATCCATGTTCTGCGCATCTAACTGGATACAAGCATATTTTTTTATTTTTTACGTCTCGTGATCACAACCAAAGATGTAATAAAACACGAACTCTGTGATCTTGGGCTGGTTCCACTTTTGTGTTTCCATTCTGTCATGAAAACAAGTCTTCATCTTTATTTAGGAATTCATTGTCTGAAAGACAAGGTTATTCTAGGATCACTAATCACTCACAATAAAATATGAGCTGCGAGTACAAATTGTAGGCTTCATATACCAGTACTGAACAAGAACAGATCCAGTGCTTTGTGCTACATCCTGACAAAACTCCAAGTAGAGACAGTCCTGTTTACACTGCCCTCACAGGCTGTATGACTGCTTATCCAGGGTGTGGAGAGAAGGCTGTCAATCACCCTGGATGGGCTGAGTAGTCATGACACTGTCTCTACTAGGAGTCCTGTCTACATTTTCTCTGCTTTTTATCTATAAATCCTGCACCAAACCGTGTTAATATCTTGATCTCCTGAGGCAGCAGAAATAGCTCAACATGTTTGCTTTCATTGAACTGGAAATGCCTCTTTGTACAGGTTGTTGTAGCTTCATTCCAAATGTATGTATTGAGTTGAAGTTTTAACAGCTTATTACACCCATGCCAAACTATTAAGCCAAGACTAGAGGGAGTGGTTGCCCTACAGAACTGAAAGTGGCCACAAAGCATGGAGTAGCAGATTTGCTCAGTATCCAAAAGATAAATTTACCCCTAGTGTCTGTGCAAATTCTTTAAAGGTAATCTGTCACCTCTCCTGTCCTATATGAATTAAACATATGACCCTTTAGGCGACGTGTCCTACATCAGAAGCATAGATACAGCCAATAATAATAATGATGTTTATCTATATAGCACCATCATATTCCGTAGTACTTTGCAAATCATAAGGGACATATACAAGTAAAATATGCAGAGTACAAACAGTCCTATGGAATGAAAGGAGTGAGCCCTACTCGCAATGTAGCTGCCTATTTCTAATATAGTCACACAGCTACATATCTTGTGTATATACCTGTGCTGCCACTGTTTAGACTCTCTTGAATATAGGCGTGCATGAACTGCAATCCAAACAGATCTCTCTCCTCCTCCTCCTCTTCATCTTCACTTGGGGGTAAAGAGACTTCAAGCTCCAGGGGATTGTCTCTGAAGTTTACAAACCTGTTTGAAGAAAAAATATAGAGTAACACATATCTGGATCTTTATCAGTGTAGTGTATGGGATTTATGAAAATTCCAAACGCACATTGCGGGAAATTCCACAGTGAAACTTGATTTCATCCTCATATTTATGATCTGCATAAGATTCTTCTACAAGTCATGGCATAGGTTGACCAAATACCTATTAGAGCTGATAAATACCATACAGCACAGATGTCTGTACCTAGGAGCCCTCGTGCCAATAAGTAAAGCACATCAGCAGTCACATGCAAACAGTCAAAAGCTTGGGGGACCATGGGTGTTGTGGCACTGGATCACTTGTTACCTCAGATTCCGTAAGCTCTGGAGGCAAGCTGGGATCCCTCTCATCCGATTATTGGTAAGGACAAGTGTACTAAGATTCTGTAGATGCCCAATGGAATCGGGCAGATCAGAGATTTCATTCCGTTGAAGCCACAAGGTGTGCAAACATTGCATCCTGTATAAGACAACCTACATCAGCAGTCATTCAACACAGAAGCCCGATGGCACATACAGTAACTGGCTGCACTCACTTGTCTACATCTTCAGGTAATGTCTTCAGTTTATTGCTACCCATATCCAACCACTCCAGTGCAGGGAGCTCCAAAACCGCCCTTGGAATAGTGGTAAACTGATTCATATTCAGGTCCAAATGTGTCAGCTGAGTCAGTTTCCCGAGCTGGAGAAAGGATAAAACCTCTTAGAGACTACAAAAATTGTGATATAAGACATTGATAGTCAGTGTATTATTATATGGTTATAGGCTTACACACATAATTGTGGTAGAACAGTGACCATTATATATTTTCTTACCTGATCCGGGAGCTCTGATATATCTTTATTAACTGCAAGCTCCAATCTCTCTAGATTTTCACAGCCACTTATTTCCGCAGGGACCTCAGCTATTCGGTTATAACTAAGTAAAAGTTCACGCAGTTTAGTGAGTCTACCTGGGAATGTGGGAAAATCAGGATGAGTGAAACAGAACACGGATACCTACCACTATGTTACACAGTAGGTAAGGACTAATTTTATGTTTTAGTTATAGGTCTTGTGGAGCTAAACATTGTGCAGACTTTTATTAGGCAATGTTCCCATTTGATTGTAGCCCTGTGTTGTAAGGATTTGTAGTGTATCTCACTGTATGCTCAAAGTGGGATACATAATCCAGTTTCACTCTTTTACCCTTTGTGGGTATTGCAGCCGTGGTGTTGAAGGTGACTCCCAAGCAGCGTTTTTGCTCTTATACTGACAGTTACATCCCTGGAGACCTTCCGGACCGTTTGCTCAGTGGAGGCCGAGGATGGATGCCATAAAGTTTCATCTGTCCCTCATAGACTATTATGGCCTTTGCACAGCAGGACAATGAAACGTATATTGGCAGCTTTCCTGGCATATACGCTGAACGCATCATAAAAACCCAATATGAATGTAGCCTTAATGGGCGTGTGTGAACCCTTTAAAAATAGGACTCTTTAATATATCTCACTGTGTAGAGACATGACTAGTTGAATCCAAGCTTGTTACAGAGTAGAAAGTGAAAAATGATCAGATATCATTATCAAAACATTCATTAGTCCATCATGGATATTTCAGCCTACACCCAAATTCATGAGGGAAGAAGTATCCAAACTTCTCTTCTCAATAAATGGCATTGGTTGTTGAGGTCTGAGATTGTAGACTTTTGATGAATGTGATTTACCTTACAAGTATCTAACATATCAGATTATTTTGATTGGATTTTTCGGAAAGCAGTATGCACATAAGAGAGGGCAACAAGAGAAGGCATAAGCAGTTTATAGTAACTTACCAATCTCCCGAGGAATTTTATTTATTACATTGCGAGATAAGTCCAAGACCAAAAGGTTATTAAAGTTGGCAATGAATGTGGGTATAGTAGTCAGACCTGTGCGGTGTAGTTGCCATTCTTGAAGTTGTGGTAACTTTACCAAACATCCAGGAAGTGTCTGCAGTAGAGAGGGAAAATAGAGATAAAGATGTTACTAATCTGATATTAGACATGTCACCTATTCTATATTGACTGACTGTAAAACTTGTACAGCACTCCAATAAATGCTCTCCCACCGTCACAAATATTCAATAAGTAAGGGTCAAACATGTCCTTTCTTCACCCTTGGCCAACTTGATTTTAGGGTTCTGTGCCTTGCCAAAAAAACTTAGGGAGCCTGCTTTGATATCTAACAAAATAAATGGGAGGGTGATGTGGTACAGATGGCTGAACTGACGTAAGGCATAGAGATGTAGAGTCCTTCCCGCTAGCACTTTCCAACCTCACTGAGAGATGCACAAAATTATTAACATAGGTCTCAACTTAAAGAGGTTGTCCGGGCTTTGCAAATACTAGATAACCGCACTGGGGGAGGGGGGAGTGGTTGTAAAAAAAAAAAAAATACATGTTTAGCTCCTGTTGTCTTGCGCCACTTGTCGGGGCCGAGCCCTTGTTTTTTTTACAGAGGCAGGCGCTGCCATCTTATTTAATGGTGTACCAGGCTCATGGCACTGGACGGGTGGGCAAGCCCTGCCTCTGTAAACAAAGGGTACAGCACTGGCAGGCAGCAGTGTGGGACAACGGGAGTGATGGAGGAGGTAAGCAGGACATTTCTTTGCTTTTATACCCACAACTCCCACACCTCCAGTCGACTATCAAGATTTTGCAAAGCATGGACAACCCCAACGAGTCATGCTCCTCCCTTCAGGCCCTGCACCATGCATTATTCAAATGATTAGCTTTGACTGAAGTGTTCCTTTAAATAAAATCTACCATTAAAATCAAGCATGATAAACCAGGGGCACTTACTTATAGATCCAGGCACTGTCACTGTGACCTTGTGAATCTGAAACACCCACCAGAGACTTTACGGTTCATTTGCTTAATTATAAAAGTCGATTTTAGAAGGAAGGACCCCATGATTAACATTTATATGAAGATTACCACAGTCATGGTGCCTGGATCTATGGGTAAGTGTCCCTAGTTTATCATGCTTGATTTTGATGGTAGAAAGCCTTTAATACATGCCTCATGACTATCATTTACATGCTGGAAAAGCAGTTCTTTAGTGAACATGGCCTGGAATTACCTTCCACTCCTCCTTTTCTATCCTCAGGATTAATCTTCCATCCTCATTGTAAACCTTTTCCTTCAATTTAGATAGCTGGATCCGACTTTCCCATACATTAGAGATTCTATGTAAGATATATAACATAATTGAGTAAAAATATGCACAACCTGATGCAGTATAAAAACTCAAGTGTCACTACCTACAGGCATATTATCACTGCAGTCACTAATTGGTTATGAACAGCATTAAGTAAACTTCCAAACTTTGATATAATTTTTTAAAAATACAAAAATTTCTGGTTAATTTCTTTCACACCCATATATTGTTGTTGTGTGTGGTCCTTTCAACATATCCATGTATAACAACAATCTGGCAGTCATACCCATTGAATAAAGGCTTATTTTCCAGTCCAATCGTTGTAATAATTACACCGTAGTCCGAACACAACAAGGATCACATAGAAAATGGCACTACCAAGCCATGTAGAAGGCAGATCGTTGCCAGTGTAGTATAAGATCTTTTTACTCACTCTCCCACAGAAGACTTTCCTCTCTGTCCCCTCTCTGCTTTTAGCTCGTCCTGGTGTTTCTGGATTCTGCTTTCCCACAAAGCTTTGATATTAGAGATTGATCCTACGCAAACCACAGCGCTCATGTTCCAGCTTTAACCCAATGACTGAACTTTTGCTATGGTAGAGAGAAAAAAAAGGCTTTGATCTTGGAGCATTGATTCACAATCTTACCAATCGCCTACGCACATGCTGGAAAGAATCTAAAGGAGGAAGCTGTCTAATTGTTCATCAGCCTCCAATAAATCTCTGTTATGTCCATCAGCCTCCTATTGTGAGCACTTGAACTTACCAGTCTCCCTTGCACATCATGCTGAAATGAATCAAAAGGAGGAAAGAGTGGTAGCCAACTGACTAACAAGGGCTAGGAAGGTCCCTATATGTTCACCAGCCACCAACAAATCTATACTATGTCCACCAACCTCTATTTTGTACCCTATTGAGAGTTCTTAATCCATTTCCATAATCTTTTCCGTCCGAATATGAAAGCCATAACATTTTTATATCAATTACTTTATTAAAGGGCTTGTTTTTTGCCAGTTGAGTTATATGTTGTGTGGTGCCTGAGAATGAGTTAAATATAGTGACCCATTTATCATGGAATTAATGAAAGGAAATAACATGCTTTTTATGCACTATTTTGAGAACCAAAACCTACATTGGTAGGATGAATGATATTGTATGAACCCTGTACAGTACTTTACATGATATGAGGTACCAGAGGTTTACAGCATTTCATTTTAATTAGGGCCATTTAATTGTATACATGAAACTTCATAATGGGACGTTTGCCTGAACTCCTAAGCACAGTATCACCTACTTTTTTAACGTACCCCTTTTAGGTAACAGCCCATGTACCACCATTCTGCAATGTGCAGTACTATCACACTGGTCTAATCTGAGAATGAATAACCATTGATTTACCAATAGAAAGTAGTGTAATCAGGACAGGGACTATGGTTGGGTAACAGTAGGTGACTGGCACAGTTTTGTTAGATTTTAGCAATTTATAGCAGACTGTAATGGAATCTTCTGACAGGTTCCCTATGACCATTTCTCTGTCAATTAAGTGTAAACTCATTTTATGGCTTGTGAGGAGTCTCTCTAGCCTACCTAAAGCACCAGAATGCGTGATCCCAGTCTTGCATGTTATATTGAGATTATAACTACCGGTATTATCGGCTTCAAATTTAGAAACTTTCAATCAATGAGAAGTTCCCATGGGAGAGATTTGCCCTCCCATAGAGTAGTAAATCAGTATAATAATAGCCCAAAGGGTGGGAGGTTACCTTATTTAGGCTATAATTCAGCCTGTAATAATGTTATAGAGGCAGCACAGAGTCCTAGATCCCAGATGACATCGCCCAGTACAGGCGGTCCCCTACTTAAAAACAACCGACTTTACAGACGACCCCTTGTTACAAACGGACCTCTGGAAATTTACTGTACTTTAGCCCCAGGCTACAATCAACGACTATAACAGTTATTAAATGTTTCTGTAATGAAGCTTTATTGTTAATCCTGGTTCTTATGACAATCCAACATTTTTTAAATCCAATTGTCCCAGAGACCAAAAAATAAATTGTCCGTAGCTACAATTCAAAAATATACAGTTCTGACTTACATACAAATTCAAAGTTCCAATTTTTTGGATTCCACCATCGTAGTGGATAAGAGATAACCTGCCAGAATATCCCATTAAAAGATCTCAAGATTATTGCAATTCAAGTCCTCTGTAAATGCGACTTACCCAGATTTTTCTAATTGCTGTAACCAACTCGATCAGACACATTGATACCCAAGACTAAGCTCAGAATAGAATTGCATATTTCATCTCAGAGCGGCATGTAATCATTCACAAAAGTCTGCAATGGCACCTGAGAAGAATACATGTTTCCTTGTGTTCATTGTTGTGTTCTCTATAATGTAAGAGGCTCCTGTAGAAGTCCCTGCTGCAGATCTTCTCCTCAGTCTGTACATGAAGGAATTTCACTCATCATATGAATGCGACACGTGTCCAGCTGAAAATAACCTTCAGAGCATGAGGCTAGATACTGTGACAGGTGGGACGTCACCAATGTCTGACCAAGTCTTGTACTCACAGTGACATCATAAACTGTGATATATATTCGGAATTGTCTGCCCTGCCACTTTAATCAGATAAAATTGAAGTTATTACACTACATGAGCCATTTTTTTTATCTTAAATTTTGTATTGGTTTTCCAAAAAAGAAACACAGATAGACAATGTTTATATGCACAATCGTTTGTGTCAAACAGACAATGGCGGTGATTTAGCATGGCTTGTACACCAGTTTTCAGCATCTGGCGGTGTGAAAGAAGCCTGCGAGGAGGAGAAATTAGTGGCAGCACCAGAGGTTAGTAATGACAAGAGGCCATTTTCTACTTTTTATTTAATAAGGGGGTCTGACTGCTGGACAGTACTGTATCTCAATAAATGCAGGGCTGACGGCTTGACAGTATCACAGTGCTAGGCAGTTTATTAATAAAGGGGGGTTCTTGTCGGACAGTACCTTCATGTATCTCCATTACTGACTGCTGGACAGTAATTTACACAATGGAGGAGAAGTGACATAATAATGTTCAGGATTAGTCTTTGTTCACACAGTCTTCTCTGTAAATGCCTGTAAATGTGACCAATGTTCCTGCTATTGATTTCATCAGGATTTATCTATATCCATTGTCATTGGAAGTTAGAGAATGATTATTAGTCATATTGTTTATATATCAGTTTATTTTGTTACCAAGTCCATTCTTTAATATTTTACATAAATAGTCAGTTTAGTGCACATAATATATCTCACCCACTAAACCCCTGACGTTCATATCATTACCTAAAATACTTTACTGATTAATTCATATTTGGCTTCCATTTTAACAGGCCACATGCTGTGTAGAAGTCAGAGTAAAACTTTATATTAACCGGTTAAGGACCGGGCCCTTTCCTGTTTTTTCATGTCCATTTTTCACTCCCCACCTTCAAAAATCTATAACTTTTTTATTTTTACACGTAAAGAGCTGTGTGACGGCTTGTTTTCTGCGTAACAAATTGCACTTCATAGAGATGGTATTAAATATTCCATGCCATGTACTCGGAAGTGGGAAAAAAATTCCAAATGCAGTTAAAATGGTGAAAAAACGCATTCGCGCCATTTGCTTGTGGGCTTGGATATTACGTCTTTCACTGAGCGCCCCAAATGACATGTCTACTTTATTCTTACCAAATTTGTATAGGTTTTATAATGTTTTCATAAATTTACAAAAATTAAAACCTCCTGTACAAAAATTATTTTTTTGATTTTGCCAACTTCTGGCGCTAATAATTTTTTTATACTTTGGTGTACGGAGCCGTGGGTGGTGTAATTTTTTGCGAAATTTGATAATATTTTCAATGATATAATTTTTAGGACTGTACGACCTTTTGATCACTTTTGATTAACCGGTACGGGGTTAATCATATTGAAAAACCGTTATCATATTTTGATAGATCGGGCATTTTCGGACGCGTCGATACCTAATGTGTTTATGATTTTTACTGTTTATTTATATTTATGTCAGTTCTAGGGAATGGGGGTGATTTGAAATTTTAGGTTTTTTTATTATAATTTTTTTTTTTTACTTTTTTATTTTTTTATTTTTACTATTTTAACCCTAGACTTTAACCCTAGGTTGTCTGATCTATCTACTACAGTATGGCAGTATATGGGGATTTTCCTCCCCATTCATTACAATGTGCCATCAGCACATTGTAATGAAGGGGTTAAAACGAAATAGCCTCGGGTCTTCGGAAGACCCGAGGCTACCATGGAGACGGATCGCCACTCCCCGATGACGTCACGGGGAGCGGCGATCCCAGGTAAGCCTATCTTTTTGAGGCTGCCGGCAGTCATCGCTGTGATAACACCCGCGATCGGTGCTAGCACCGATCGTGGGTGTTACCGGTAAGCCTTTGCTGCAATATGCAGCAAAGACTTACCGGCTATGGAGAGGGCTCAGCCCGTGAGCCCTCTCCATACAGCGCGACCCGACCGCCGGTTGCGAACCGATTAACAATAAATACCACCTTCATTGTGAATTTGAAGTTCTCCTCTGACATGGACTGCAGGGCCGGCGCTATGGGTAGGCAAAGTGGGCAATTGCCCAGGGCCCCCTAAAAGGAGAGAATCTCTTCTTTCAAATGAATCTTGAATTTTGTTTCTAGGTGCTATGGATCCAAAGATATTCAGGTTTAAAGTGAGAATATCAGGTGGGATATTTATTAATAAAGGGGCAATTTTACAGTTACATTTTCTGTTTTCCTAAACAAAAATTTAGAGGAGACTCTTTTCTTTCATAGGAAAAAAGAAATTAGGTTCTATGTGTCACAGAGCCAAAGATACATCCCCTGAAGTGTAGCCCCCTCCAGATTCTTAGCTGCACCTCAAAGATGATGGAAATGTATTTATCTCTCATATCTATCTACTTTATAGTTCTGCATCTAGAAATCTCTATCATCTTTCATATGTATCTTCTATCATAATAATTATAATTAATAATTCTATTTATATAGCGCACACAGATTACACAGCACTGCACAGAGCTGCCATATCAGTACCTGTCCCCAATGGGGCTTACAATCTTTTCAACCTACCAGTTATTTTTTGGAGTCTGGGAGGAAACAGGAGGACCCGGAGGAAACACACGCAAACACAAAGAGAACATACAAACTTTTTGCAGATGTTGACCTGCGCTGCAAGGCTGTAGTGCTAACCACAGAGCCGCAGTGCTGCCCATCAATCTCCCTACCATCTATCTATCTCCTATAAAATTCTCCCATATTACATATTGTAATAAAGGGAGACCTCTTACTGACTGTGATTGGTCATAAAATAGTTTTATTTTGGGGCCCCTCTTTTAGTTTTTCCCAGGGCCCCACTTTGTTTAGAACCGGCCCTGATTATTTGTTACTCATAATATCCAGCATACACAATGCACAGTGCAAAAAGAGACTGATTCTGGAACATATATTCTGCATACGTATCTGAGGTTGGACTCCACACACTTCTGCTACAGCAGTATATGGTCCCCCCAGATACTGGACCTAGCACTATATAGCAGACAAGCTTGTACCGCTCATAGCCAAGGTCCCTCACTGCCGCTTTAACTAACTCTGCAAGCTCCATTGCTCTTCTCTGACTTCCTGGAGCCTCATAAGCACAATTTTGAAGCTCCTTATCCAAGATAGATTTTATTACTCTTGACGCTTCCTCTGAAGAAAATATACGTGTAGGCCGTGGGTGTAGGTCAAAATCTGGATCAACGGAGCTGTTCTCCAAGACATGTTTGGATTGGCTGCTGGGTTTACCCTGAGTACCAATCTTTCTTCTTATCCCAGATTCTTGGCACCTCTGGCAGCTGGTGAGTAGGGGGGTGACTGATAATGATCTTGAGGCTTCATTTTCACCTCGTTTTTGGTGCTGTTTCGGCTTAGAACAAATCCACCGTTTTAGCTCACCTTCATGGGGTTGATCCATTTTTAACTGTAAATGAAGTATAAACATAACTTAAGTCATATCAATAATAACACCTCCATAAAGGATGGACACAACTGTAATAAGATTTCTTTATTGAAGCCATTGAGCCATTCACCTCAATATGCTACATAGTGGATTAACATTAACCAGTGATTATACCATGGTTTATCAGATAACCTTCAGATTTATCGAAGGGATACGGCCAAGCCAGATGCCTGATGAAGATGTGGATCCTATTCTGCTTGTTTTGGCCTTGTCCTTTGATGAAGTTGTTGTGATGGATGGTGCAGGAGGTGATTCCCTCTATTGCAGAAGTTTCTCTTTGCTTTGACACCAAGATTTATGTGGTGATTGTTCAGTGAACAAAACGAGTAAACATGTACCCAAACTGATTCTACACTTGCTAACGATGACTCATTGCTTCAATACAATCACTTAAAATCCTTTTACAAGGTTTGGTCATTGTGGGATGTATTTTGGATAGGTTAAGATCCCTGATATTGCTGTCTCCTTGAAAGTCCACCACTTTCCCTGGATGGCAATTCTGAACCAGTAGCACTGCCACTTTTCATTTCCCTTTGTTCCTACATTTTCCCCCTTTGTCCTTTATATGTTTGTATTGACTTCCCTTATTTCAGTTCCCTGAATATATGTTCTGATTGCATTGTTATAAAATATTAAACTTCTTCCGGGAGAAGCCGAGGTTGGCGAAACCCAGGGTCGGGCAGACATGCGAGACTGGCGTCCCAATTGATTTTCTATATGCACATTTTAACTTATTGTTTGTAAGTAGATTATATACAATTAAACTCCAACTTTTAAGACATACTATGCGATGTTCATATATATTTCTTCCAGCGGTCCACCGGTTGAACGGTGGAAACGGAGGAGGAATAATCCCAGTTGCAGTGGTCTATAGTGGTGTGCTATACTAGTCTGAGATTTTTCCTTTTTATGCTATCGAGTGGAGGAAGAATAACATCAAAGGAAGAGATTTGGTATAATATCCCATGAAGGGGGACAGAATAACTGGTATATAGCAATGGTGTTAACATAACTGTAAACAATGTGAAAACGGAGGATGGCAACCTTCCACCTTCACTGGAGGCATCCTTCTGTTATTTATCTCTGGTAAACAAGTTCTGATCTGGTGCTGTTGCGTTGTTATTTTTAATACAAAACTCGTCACTGACTCACTACTAATCATTATATATCTATCACTAACTATATATAAGTGTTCCACATACCTGCCAGGAAATCAATTTGTCCGCTTCAGGAGTTTAGTTTATGGTTTCTCTACTTTTCAGTTTTCATTAATGTCCTCAAGTAACCTTGATCCTCCACAATTCTCTTCTATCCCAGACAATCTCTCTTGGTCTGCTGTATAGATGTGTTCCTCTGTTTATCCACGTTCTCGCTTTGTTGATGTCCTCCTCAATCCTCCTGCATCTCTGTTACAATGACTCCAGACGGTTTGGTTAGTTAGAAATAAATAATGCTGCCCACTCCCACCACTGGATGTTATTCCTGCTTTATGATGTTGCCATGAGACTCAGTGCCCTGCTACCCCTCCTCTCGCTGCCAGGTCATATATTGTAGCCCTGTTATTCATGAAGGTTCTGAACATGCAGTGAAAGGGTGGGCAATGAGCACCCTTATCCTACAGCTCCAGGTTTTCACATAATAGGACAAAATCTCTTTCCGTCCCGTTCTACATATTCAGTAAACACAATAACCAATTGTTCCTAGACGCAACCCCACAAAGCCTCATTTACAAGATGATTTATTATACCAAGTGTGATGTACATTGGCTTAGCTTGCATCTTGACAACATTGTAAATGGAAAACTAATTTAAGTGAAAACTCAGCTTTGTATCCTTGCCATTAAAATTAACCCACCAAAAATAAATACTTCATTAAAGACTATGATTAAAAAGCATTGCCCATATCCCTAAATGGTTCCTCTCCATGTCTGCAATGTTAAAAAAAAAGTGAGTCTAATGACATATGTCTAATACATGCCCCCTATTGACTCTAACTGTGTCGCAATACCAAGCACTTACATGCACCGGGAAGAAAAGGGTGAACTCTGGCGGACCGGAGCGGGGAAGCGACACATGCAGGATATGGGGCGCATGATCTTCATGAATTGCGTCAGATGTGGATTCTGGCGGAAAATGCACCTCGGGGATCGCGCAGGGACCAGGTAAATGTGTCCCATTATGATGTTTTTAGGAAGTGTAAAAGTGTATGAAGAACGCCTTTTCCCTATTGAGGCAAATAGCTTGTTTAAAGGGGTATTCTCATTACGGCAAATTAATGTTGTTTGTATTATAAAAAGTTAATATGCTTTCTGTATCAATTACTTATGGTTTTCTAGATCTCTGCTTGCTGTTCTATAGAAAGCTTCTATGTCTACATCCAGTGCACAGAAATCTGACCATGGTCACACAGGTGCACGGCTCATTATATCAGCTCTGATTACTCTCTGTGACATCACTATCTGTGAACCTATGTGACCACGGTCAGGTTTCTGTCCCCTGGAGTTAGATGGCTTTTCTATAGAAGGACATAATTAATTTGCTTCAATGGGAATACCCCTTTAAGGATCCTGCCAGCAATTCTATGTTTGTATAGAATGTTGGGATTACCGGAAGCTTTACATTTTCTTAGAGCTTATACAGATTTATTATTGCAGCGTGGAACGCTAAGTGACTTATGTAAATTCCATACAAACTTCTAGAAACATCCACATATAGACAACCTGCCTAGCAGACTTAAACTGAGTTCTAGGCAAAAATTCTTAGGATTGGTGGTGACCTCCTTCCAGATCACCTAGGAAACCGGTCCTTACGCTGTTTGCTGTTAACCTCTCCACTGTCTGCATTCCCAGTTTACTGCTTAGTCACCATATAAAGGATTATAGATCTGTCCACAAACAGTCACAAGTTAGTGGAAATGTTTGTCCAAGGGCTTGTCCTACTGTGCAGCCTTGTTGTAGGCCACATTTTGTACAGAATTTTTGCAAAATGCTTATACAGCAAAGAATGGTTGTATGTGGATATTTCCTAAATAGCGTAACATTCACGCCCATCACTGATACTTTTTATTTAGCATGTGACAAGGTGAGAGTTTAGGGCGTTATTATACAACCACAGACCAATTCTGGTAGTGGCCGAGGTTTACAGCCAAATGCTGCAACTAGAATTGGTACCTGGTCCAGCAGCAACTCAGCAACCAATGGCAACAAGACAGTTCTGCTCTCAGTGACTTCTGATAAATTTCCCATCTGGAGTTGATTTGAGGTGTGGTGCTTGCATTTGGAATATTGTGCGGCGAAGAAAACAAGGGAGCTCACTATGCAGATGAAACAAGCCCTTCTCACCCCTTGCGGCACATTTATTTACCCGGGGCGCGGAGTTCACCGAAAGTGTATTGTCTGATAATAATGCACTGTGCCGCAATTCACTAAGCCTGATATTACCTTCCCTTGCATAATGATATACTTTTGAGGGGAAAACAAATCTTTTTGCAACACCACCATTTGACATTTTCTTTTGTGTAAAGACCTGTAGATTTTACTTGTACACACTAGGGGTTCACAATGTTTTTTGATCACGATTGATAACCATCTGTCAGTCATCAGGTTACAATGCGATCATTACAAATGCCCAGGTGAGGAGAGAACTGAAAAGGCTCAAAGTTGGCAAGGCTGCATGTCCAGATGGTATCAGCAGTGCCAGACATGCGGTGATCAGCTTGGTGGTATCATTGCACATATGTTCAATATGAGCCTATGGTTAGGAAGGGTAAAACAACTGTGTAATACATCTTGTGTGGTACCAGTTCCCAAGACACTTCACCTAAGACACTGTTGGACCTCAACAGCTACAGACCAGTGCCACTAACATCCCAATTGATGAAGGCCTTCAAGATGTTGGTTCTTACACATTTCCGCCCTCTAGTAAGCTTATGTATGGATGCCCTCCTTGTTTGCTTATTGGTCTGGATGATGCAATCATCCACCTTTTATATCGAGCTCTTTCTTACCTGCTGAAACCAGGGAAAGTGAGAATTTTTTTTTTTAATTTCTCCACTATACACCCAGGGTAACTAAGAGACAAAATGAATCTGGCTAGTTGGATCCTTGACTACCTCACAAACTGCCCTCAGTAAGTGAGAGCCCAGGACTGTGCCTCAAACAATGCGATTTGAAGCACCTCAAGGTACTGTCCTGGCTCCCTTCCTCTTAACATTGTACACAGCAGACTTTAGCTGCTACTAGCTGCTAGCTGCTACCTTTAGAAGTTCTCTGATGACTACTGCTATAGTTGGCCTCATTAACGGAGAGGACGACATGAAGAACAGAGAATTGATCCAGGGATTTGTGCCAACAAAACCACCTTAGGATAAATGCTGAGAAGACAAACAAGATGGTGGTGGACTTCTGCAGGCGCAGTTCTCCTTCTCAACTAGTGGTCATCCAGGGGACGGACATTGAGGTAGTGAAGTCCTATAAGTGCTTGGGTGTCCTCCTCAACAATAAACTGGATTGGGCAGAGAACATAAACGCACTTTACAGGAAGGGCCAGAGCAGGAGGAGGCTGAGGGCATTTGGAGTGCAGGGGGGACTTCTTAAGACCTTGATCAGCTGTGCAGTGGCATCAGCCATCTTCTTTGGTGTAGACTATTGGGGAAACAGCATCTCAGCTACGGAGAGCATACTGGACAAACTGATAAGTAAAGCCAGCTATGTCCTGGGGATCCTCTTGACACAGTGCAGGTGGTAGCTGAGAGGAGGACACTGTGTAAGGTGAAATCTATTCTGGAGAATAGCTGCATGAGACTGTTGTAACATTAGGGAGCACCGTCAGTGACCAACTGCCTCACCCCAAGTGTGAGAGGGAGCGTTATCAGAAGTAATTCCTTTCCGCTGCGATAAGGCTGTTCAACCAACAAGGCCTAAACAGAAGTACCCCCCCCCCCCCACCTAACCAGTCCCTGCAGCTCCCATCCACAGACTGAATATCAAACTGCTGATCATTGCTTGCCTTTTTTTTTGTCATCTTATATATTTTTTCTTTTGTTCATTTAACTCTATTATTATTGTTGTTCTGCACTCTCTGTATTCTCTCTCCTTCTGTAACGCTGTGAATTCCCCCACTGTGTGATTAATAAATGATTATCATATCTTGTTTGTGTGATGGAGGAGTAAAAAATGTGGTCGTCTATTTTTTGTTATCGTATGCGATAAATACTATTATAGTTTTGTGGCCTGGATAGGTACATGTGTGGAGATACAAAATGTGTGATTTTCTTTTATTAAAGGGACGTGCGATTTTTGCGTGTGTATTTTCTTTTTTAGACTTTATCTCTGTTGTGCAACCACAGTGAGTAGCAGCCGGCTGCTCGATAGGGATCAGCACCGCACATGTGAGAGAATTCCTGAGAGTTGGGTGATGTTATCAGCTCTTGGGCAGGAAAATGGGAGGTGTAAAACATGGAGGTGTGCATAATAAACGCCAAGCGACCTGTGTGACGCACAAAGAAGCGACTGAGGGTAACTTGCATATTTTTTGTCTAAATAGCAGAATTTGAAGCCTAATGCGGATATGATCCTGCATCACCATGAAAACGCCATCTTGAAAGTCTGAACTTCAACTGCATATGAATAGTTTTTTCATTGTGGTAATATACAGAACCAAAATTTGAAAAAATGTTGTCTCTGTACAAGTATTCATATCCTAATTGTATATGTAAAAAAAGAAAATTATTTTTCCAAGAGTCCCACTTTATTAATTTGCAGCAGCACTGAACAGTATGGAGACATGGAGTGCGAGTCTCTTTTTGGGATAAATTTAAAATCATTGGACACATTTCCCACATTATATTGGACACAATAACATTCAGCACAATCATTATATAATTTAGAGTCTGTAGTGTAACAGTCTGGGACGATGTTCTCTTGATAAGTGACCTATAACCTCAATGTCAGATGAGGGCAAGTTGGATTGCGCCCAATTGAAGTGCTGGGCCTACACAGTTCCTGGTCAGTATGGGCTCCAGGTTGATTTACATCAGGTTTCTTCAGAGGCTGGTATACAATTTACACCCTAGGATAAGCAGATGTCCTAGGAAAACCAGATCTAAAGGATTCCAAAGTCCATGTTGTTGAGTCCAATTCCATAAATGGGTCAAACCACTGCCCAATATGCACTAAAACAGATAAAAGTATTAACTTCCCAAAAGCCGACCTGTAGCTGTGCTTACAAAATACTTGTCCACAGGACAGGGTCCCTGCAGATGGAAGGTACTTCCTCCCCTGCCTTCATTTTAAATCCAGGAGCATAGCAGATGGTTTCTCCAAATAATATTTCCACAAGTTAGAAAATCGTGACATAGTTGCACCGTCGATAATCCTGTGGTCTGCTGACCAGCTAATGTTGACGATTTGGGCTTTCACAACTTGTCCCCTGGAGTCAAACCTTGGAACTACCTGAAAATCAGAAGACACAATTGTGTTTGGATTTATTTTTATTCTGTAGCGTTATAAAGAGTGACTTTAAAGAACAACAGTAAAGTTTTTTTGTTTTTCACAAATCAATAGCCCTTGGGGTATATAACAACTCTGCCTATTATCTTTGTTTCTTTGCTATACCCCTCAAATTATCTCTGAAGCCCTGGGGTCAGTCTGATAAACAAATCTACAGTCTCACAACAGGGAAGAGGCTGCTGATCCCTACTCAGAGGAGGAGGTCATGTGACAGAGCTCTTTCTGTGTATGTAGCAGTGCTGGATGTGTACAGAACAGTGGATACGAATTTCTCTTACACAGAATATTGAGGTACAAGATCTCACTTGATCGCCATCAGTTCCCAGTCTGTGATTCAACAGAACTTTTTCTGTCCCTCTCCTCTCCTTATGCTGCAGCCCTTCCCCACCTTGTCATCGGCAGTATCAGCATTGTGCAGATAAGCTATTAATCCTTAGTGCTCACACAGTACAAGCTATACACTTCATGTACTAATGATTTCCACCACTTCTTAAACATTCCATGCTCCTCCATGTGATAAAAGCTGCCAGACTAGTCAATTTATACATTCTGTATGTACAATGTGCAGTGTTCAGTGCATTTATTTGTAGGCATCTCAGTGAATTTGCTGCTAAATTACATAGGGAGAACACATGGCATCATGGGATTTTGTGGGCAAATTAATTGGACTCAGCTTTAGGGCAGATAGAGGAATATGTTAGGCTCCGCCCACTTCACCTCTGGTGAGAAAGATTTTTGTCAAGCACTTTCAGAACAAATGCCACAACCTTGGAAAGAAAACGGCGGGTAACACAATATGGGCATCATTCTGTTTGTTTTTAAAGGGGGAATCACTTGCATACAAATTAATCTTTCTGCCTGTAACTGCCGTGCTGAAATTCGGAAAAAAATATAAAAACAAAAAATGACCCACCTGCAGTTTTCCAATGGCTCCAATTGCCACTTCAGGGGGCAGAATTACAGGCTTTGCATATGTACCTCCAATCTACAAGAGGGAAAAGAATCCCAACATATAAGATATGACACTGGGCAAAGATTAGCATACCAAGAAATTTGGCGCTGTAGTCTTACCGAACCAATGTTGGAGAGAGTAAATGTTCCCCCTGTCAGATCTGCAGCCCCCAGCTGTCCTGATGATCCTAAGCTTTGCAAGCGGTTCAGCTCTGCAGCAATCTCAAAGATACTCCGGACCTGGACATTCTTCACATTAGGGACAATGAGCCCCTGCTGAGTGTCCATAGCAATCCCAATGTTATGAGCAGCCTAGGAGGGACAAGATCTTCTTTAGTGGGGTCACATTTAGGAAGCCTACTCATATGCCAAATAAGATTCAGAATTAAGAACCTACCTTATAGGTGATATTCTGACAGTTCTCATCCACTGAGGCATTGAGTATTGGGTATTGCAAAAGGCCAAGGCTTGCAGCCTATGGAAAACAATAGCTATGGTGAAACACTGAAGAAGGGCCAAGGTGAAGATTGTCATGTAATAACAGAATCTCAGACAAAACCCACATTGCTGTCACCAGGTTTTGTTTTAAATTTGGATGAATAGAAGTAATAGAACACATTAGTACTCTTTTCACGTTATCTGCACTGCTATGGTGCACATATTTATCTAGGACTGTTTGCTCGAAATTCACCTTGAGGAAGAAAGGCATAAATGACAGTCTGACTCCACAAGATTCAGCCACGGGCTTGAGCTCCTCTCGGAGTGTGACAAGAGTCGTCATGTCCACTTCATCACAGTAACCAAAGTGGGGGATTTTTAGTGCTGCAGTCATAGTTTTCACCATGGCTCTGTGGAAACCTGAAAATATAAATATTATATATAAAAAGCATAAAAATATATTATTAAAAAAATCAGGCTAATTGTTCAATTGCATCAAAATAAATCACTATCACATGGTCTTTGCTATAGGCTTACTTGGGTTGACCCATCCCTGAGAGTATTTATTTAATCAGTTCTAGGTCTACTACTCTAAGGGATCTTCCCTAAAAGTATCTGATTGCTGGGGGTCAGACTGCTTGGTGATCACAAGAACGGGAACTGCAAGTGCCTCATGGTTTTCCATATAATCAGTGTCAGACTGACCCACCCAAAAATCCTCTGGTGGCCCAAGCTCTATTCTAATACTGGACTCCATAGATACAGAATATCACAACCTAATTTGGAGGCTGCTAGGGTCTACATCCTAAAGAATAATGAAGGATGGGCTCCTAGAACAGTTTTATCTGGTGGATCCAATAAAGCCCACTGCGACACAAGAGTGCTAGCGCAAACTTGTAGTTACTTTATATGGGCTCACTTTCCCAGGATTACTATGGTTCACAGCAGTATTACCTTTCAAGGGCTCTGTGACATCTTTTCCTGAGAAGGCGATTGGTTGGGTAAAGGAAACTGGAATGGAGGGAGCTTTATCCTTCTGAGGAGGCTGGTGGATTTCTTTTTTCGGAGGAGGTGGAGTGATCTCTATTTGAGGGGATGGTGGCAATATGGCACCAGTTTGCTTAGCCAGAAAATTCAAAATATCTTCTTTAAGGATACGTCCATCACGGCCACTGCCCACCACTTCGCTTAGCTTTATCTGAAAAATATACAGATCATCAGAGGGCCTCTATAGCACTCATTAGGGGTTACAGGATTTGTCCAACTAAATGAATATATAAGTGGAAATAACTGGACATGACACCTTTGCCTAATTTTTTTCTATTATTTAGTTTAACATGCTGCTGTGGTGTGCTGGCTTTAATTTCACCTATTAAGCCAGTAGTCAGTCTATATAGGCTTCCCACATATACCTTTCATTTTAACTATTGATCTGTCATATAAGAGGAAATTCAGTTAATTCATTCATTATCCACAAATAAGCTTCTAGGTGCACTAGGGGACTGGCCACACATCTTGTATACAAAGAATGCCATTTGCATAAAATTAATGAATCAAAAGAGAATTTATTACTTTAGATGGGCAACTCCATTCTTTTCATTAGTCAGCAAGCATTCTGCCTACGCTTTAACTCAATACAGATATCCCACAAACTCTGAGATTAAAGGGAAATAAAAACTACCAGTAGCTGCAGTATAGCACAATAAGAAAATTTGCAGCAATGGCTGCATGATGGGCAGGTGGGGGTAGAGTCAGTATTGGGGAAAACCTACATTGTCTGTTATGGTATTTTCACAACCGGGTCATACAAGTACAGGCAGGTGAGCAAGTACATGCAGGCACAGTGCCATAAAATCCATGTGAATTTTATGGCAAGTGAGAGATCCCTTTTTGATATACACCTAACGAACTTACATTGTTCTCCATTGCAAGGCGCCTAACAGCTGGAGTGGCCAGTGTCTTATGTCCCTTTATTTCTTGGTGTGTATGTTCTTGAGAGATGGCTGGAGTTTCCACCACATCTTCTTCGGTTGTTACAACTACAGAGAACACATATTTCATGCAGTAAAATGTATACAGAGAAGACAAGCAAATAAATACTGACAGTCACAGATTTTGGGCTACATTAAATACTTCTAAGGCCTCATGCAATCCAATGAGCAATATAGCCATCCATGTATAAGGCTGTATTGTCCACGGTAGTGTACAAAAATAAAGACCATTTCCCATTTTCCAGCGTATTTCCGTTCCGCATGACCCATAGAAGTCAATGGGAACATATAAAATATGGGACAAATATGCCTCGCATGCTGCCGTATATACGTACAGTATCCCGAACCAGTGGGGGGTGCATTCTGTTATCCAGCCATCGATCACCCTATTTCATACAGATACGGTATGGATATGGTTCAATACGTTGCCATACTGTTGGAATATGTCCCGTATTTACAGCCAGAATACAGCCGTATAAACAGAACAGAAAAGACCATATGGTCGTGTGCATGAGGCCGAACGCTGATTATTTCATAACATAATTGGAAGCCTATTAAACTCCTTACTTTAATGCAACTCTAGAAACGGGATAATCTGTAACCACTCACTGAATGAGGAAAGGGATGCTAGTTATTTGTTTTTCTTAGCTAATAAGCCAAGATGAGTCAATGGACTGTAAAGTTATTGTCTTGGTTTAATTATGTTTAACAATTACTTAATAAGCTATAAATGGGCACCATAGTCAGGACAAGTAGCTATTACTACATGTATGTTGTAATGTCAAAGTGTAAAGTAAGGAATGACCATATGACTGCAAGGTGGAGAATAAAGATCTATCTGAGAATGCAGACACAGTAGATTTACAAACCTTTCAGAGCATCTGTTTCAATATCCACCAAAGGTTTCCCAACCAGAGCGATGTCATCTACATTGTAATACAGCTTCCTGACAACGCCATCATAGCGACTGGTGATGGTCACGGAGGCCTTGTCACTTTGAACTTCACATATACTGTCAAACTGGGACACTGTGTCACCTTCTTTCACGTACCTAAAGAATATATTAGGACAGATATTGATAAATAAACTTCTCATATGTGACAAGCATGAAAAAAGATCCTGAAAGACTAGTGAAATACTGAAAACATTTAAATGGGTTCAAAAGAAAATTGCACACACTGCAGAAGCCCCTCTCTTCCAACATTGGAGACAGCTACAGCAGGGACAAGCTAAACTGTGAAGGATAGCAAAGAAACTGCTGGCCATAGGTGAGGAATAGAAGGATGTCTTACATCTCAATAGCTATAGATATCTGAAAAAAGATACAATAGCTTAGTGGTCATTACAACAACATACCAGTCTTTCACTGTAACCTCTGTGATTCCCTCTCCGATGTCTGACAACTTGAACTGTACAATCTGGCCATTTAACGCTGCAACATAAAGTAAAATCATTAGCTTCTTACCAAATAAGGCAGAAATCACAAGTGTGACAAGGGTTTCCATTACACTTTCAGTTGTAAGAGCATAACGGAAACAAAACACAGAAGCCCTTCCCTTCAGATAGGGTTCCATGTACAGAAGGGTAGTTTCCATTACTTATAGAGGAAAATATAATGCAGACTGCTGCACTATTTTTTCTGCTACAAATAACAGAAGGGCATGGGTGAAGCTGCCGTACACAGGCGTGACCTTAGCTCAACAAGAGCAGGATCGGCAAGTATGTAAGGAAGGCACTATGTGGGTAAACATCCGAGTGGGGCGATTGTTGCTTACCACAGGCAGTCCTGAAGCTTCTTAGTTGCAGAGGCTCCAAGATCACAGAATGAGTTTGCTTCTTGCATGACTTTACTAGTAGAAACCGGTTGCATAGGATAACTTGTCTAAAACTGGCCTGGGGAAAGGGGTGTCAAAGAGAGAGGTCAGTGGCAAAACCTGAAGAACAAATCTGAAGCCTACAACGGTAGAAAAGGTTAGCAGAGCAAGAATCATGTTCCTTGTTACCTCCTCTGAAATTTCCAGCTGTGTGTATAATGTACACGAGAAAGCAGGTTGTTGTCTACTGTCTTTGTCTCCTTACCAATTGCGAGTAAACCTCATTTGGGTTTTTCCCATGTTATCTGAAATAAGCTGGAAGAGGACTTGGCACATCTAAGTAATCTAAGTAGATGGGTCTTTAGGTCTCCATTCAGTGCAATCATTTAGTATTTATACTGTATGACACCTATTCAGTCTTGTTAACTTTGGGAGTTTTCCCAAACTTGTATACGTAACGGATTGGAAAAACACCACGTGAGAGTAGACAAAAACTATTCAGGGCTGAATGACTAATGTGTCAACGCAGGAGAGAGCAACTTCTGTTGATATCTTACAGTTCGATGCTCTTTTATGGGTGGATATACAGTACACAATTTCATGGAATCCGCAGTACAATGGTAGTGAACTGGACTATTACAAACCTAGTTACATATTTTAGGCAGGATCAGGATTCTTAAATCCAGTCAATGGACTCTGATTTCATTTAATGCAAAGAGTGAAATCTGCAGGAAACCTTTGTAACATTAATGTGACTTGCATGTTACTTGCACACATTCCATCAAGTTTCCCTTATTTATAACGTCAAAAATGGCAGTGGCAGCTGCTCTGCTTATAGCATTATTAATAACAGAAAGATATGAAGGACGGTTTTAACAAACAATCACAGCACTGCAGGAAAGTATAGCTGAAAGCTGCAACTTATCAATCCTTAAATTACACAGATTCAATGTTACACCGAGAACCTGCAGAATACACTGCAATTCTCCGAATTAAAAATAGATCATCCGAGTTTTACTTTTCATGCATGCCCACAAATGTAAGATGGCAAAATTACAAACTGGACTTAAATTTTCCCTAGCAATACAGCATCTCTGTTGTGCTGCGGCAAAATCCTGACCGCTGCAGCCTGTCCCTTAAATTGCCCATGTCACTGCCATGGCACAACAGAAAATGGTACTGTATAGTGCAGTGATGGATAGCTTGGAAAATCAAAGAAAGTCCATGTTATTATGTTTACAGATTGCATCCAGCTGGGTAATAAATATTAAAAAAAAAATAATAATAATGAAACCGAAAGGGACCGCCCCCTTAAAACCTGCAGCACAGATCACTTTGCATTACAGGTTTTACTCAAGAGTTTGTGGATGCGACTTTGTACACCCCGAGGGTTTCCTCCCAGGTAGCTTACTACCTGTGGACTTGCCGTGCAACATTTCCATGTTGTAAATCTGCGGTACAGTAGCGATGTAGTGTATAGGACTCATTTTAATGCCATACACATGTTGCAGGAACTAGAACACATGTAATTTAATTTCTGCAGATTTCAGCAATGCTGCTTCAACCATCTGCAGCAAAAAAATGATGGTATAAAACACACGAGAAACCAGATGGCTGCCATTGTGCTACGCATGACGGTCCCATGTAGAGCCCCTAGTGACTACACTACAGTCACCCTTTGTCACCCATGCCTCTGTACAGTATATACAGATCCATCTGCAGTCAGTGATCCTATTTCCTATAATTATATGCCCCAGACATTCCATATCATTCGGAGAATTTCCCAGGTAATGTCCTCTGCTGCAGGAGAAGCTGATAAGACTGATATCCATGAATACACAGGGCAGAGGCTGGCAGCGCTGGCACAGCGGGCACACAGCTCTCTGCCATCTATAACCTGGCACCTAGGAATATAAACAACGGCTCATCTCACCAGGCGGCCGAATGACCGGGTACAGCTCCTCAGTGCTCTCACAGCCGCCATCTTACCCGGAAAAGCTGTGTCCACCAATCCCGTTAGGAATCTGCTCCAGAGAACCAATCAGGAGAGAGCAGTAGATACAATGTTTCAGGTCCAAGGAGAAGGGGGAGGGAGAGAGGTGTGCGAGGCCAACAACCAATCAGGGCCGGCATACACCTCGGCCTTGCTGTTAGTGTTTAGGGCGGGGCAGACACACAAAAAACCAAGGCGACCAAGTAAGGGGCGGGTGTCTTTAAATTATATGTCGCAGTCCAGCTGTCCGCCATTTTGTTGGTTATCTAAAATTAAAAATCTGCATAAACATGTAATATTCTTTCAGAAGTGCATTGCAGCTCGTTGGTGATGTACTTAGACGCAGTCATTTTTAATATATATTGATTTTGCACATATTGCATTGTGGGCGCCGGATGAGGCCGTCTACAGGTCTATCAGTCTTTCCTTATAATTGCATTGCACTGCGATACTTATCGCCCCGCATATGTAATGTACTTGTCTTTTAGCAGATATACGGGGGATATCTCTTCAGTGACGACAGGGTTAATGGCTGACAGGAAGGGGCGGGCGCAGCATGTAGGAGCCGGCTGGAGGCTGCACAGGGCTCAGTGTGCAGGTGCTGGGGACCAGGGCTAGGGACTGCCCAGGTGGTGGTAGGTGGTTACTACCTATTCCGATTATTAGTATATAGTAGTGGCCTGCTAGATGTACATCCTCAGCTATTGTGTAATACTATTCCCAGCACCCCCTGGCAGTGTACATAACCCCCTTCATGATATCTGGGGTAACTACAACTCCCAGCATCCACTGCCAGTGTGCATAACCCCCTTTCTGATATCTGGGGTAACTACAAATCCCAGCATCCCCCGGCAGTGCGCATAATCCCTGGGGTAACTACAATTCCCTTCATCCCATGACCGTACGATGACCCCTTCTATCTATCTATCTATATATATATATATATATATATATACACACACTTGTGTGGTCTGTCTGCTGTGCCGAAACTGATTCCCAGCATAATGTCACAGACAGATCAGGTATGGTGACACATATTTGCAATCAATGAAAAAGACTCCAACATTTCTCTGCCTGAGGCACCATAATGTCTTATTTCATATGATAAAGTAAAATCCTCTTCTGCTGTTTCTGACACTGGATGATGCCGATACATGTACAATGTACTGCGGATATTCGATGTCCGTACTGCAGTGTGTGATCTCATTCTATCTCTTCTTTCATGACAGCTCCTGTGTAATCTGACATCACTCCTGAAACATCAGGGACATATCCCAGGGCGATGGCAGAAGAGGGGGGTCCAGTGGATGTGGATGGCAGCATTATGGAGGGGGTAAGACAGCACATCATACATTTTGTTACCAAGAACTGGTTTCAAACAAGAAACAGAAAAAGTTTACTTTTGGTAAATGTAAAATAATAGACCATCATTTTGCACTTGGTGCCAGGTTCTCTATAAAATAACAAACTGGTCAGTATTTACCTTTTGAATTACCTTTGTTTGTAGGGATGTCACTCGCCTCATCTATAAAATTAAGCTGTGTGGAGTTTAAAGGGTTAAATACTGTTTGATTTGTGTTTTTAAGCCAATTTTAACAACCTCTTTTAATAAAGTTCTGTGAGAAGATGAAGATTATGTATAGATACACAAGTGCATTGACAGACAATATGATGGTGTATTTGTACGTAACCATGATCAATAATTCATTTACAGTACGGTAGGATGCTTTTAGTGGATTTTACAATGGATTGCACTTACTTTTCTTTTGCTGACCTCATTTGATAGGGAGGCCAAATCCTGCGAATATGTACTGCGCTGAGCTGTCTACTGGGTACCAGAGTCCGAGTGTCAAAAATCAGAGCAGGAAGAAGTACACCAGGACTAAGGTGAATCCCAATTTTTCATTACAATTCAAAATAAGTGATCTTGATGTTTCATTATGGGGAATAATAATAAATCTTTATTTCTATAGCACCACCATATTCCACAGCATTTTACAGATCACATAAGACATTATTAGTAAGATGAGTAACATGGGTAAGAACTTTGAGTAACTAAGAACTATTGTAAGAACTATAACTAACTATAGGAACGGCATGAGCTTACTATCTATGAGGGGGGAGGGGTGGTATGAGAGGTGTAAGGGCTACACTTGTCCCAGCTTTATCACAGAATTTTTCTGATATTACCCTGTTTCCCTGAAAATAAGACGTCCCCGAAAATAAGACCTAGTACAATTTCTCTCCAGTTTAGAAATATAAGGCCTTGAAAATAAGACCTAGCTGCAGTCATTGCTACATCTCCCCCCAAGCCACAATGCATTAGTGTTACTAGATCATTTAGATACTGCAGGAGGTTGTGACATGGGTGAAGAATTAGTTGGCTAAAATGTTACGTCGAAAATGCAATACAAGCAGCTGCCTGGACTAGAAGGAAAGGAAAGTGATATTGCTAAACATGAGAGAATGGGGCCATGGATTCTCATGAAATACAGCGTTTGGAGAGTTATAAGGATGTTAGACTTTCTTGATGGAATTCAGATGGTTATGCTGATGTATGTGATGATATGACTACAAAATAGTAATAAATGTTGTTTTTTTTTTTTTTAACAACAAATGTAAATCCTTTCACATGGAACTATAGGACATCTCCTGAAATTAAGACCTAGTGCCTATTTAGGAACAAAAATTAATTTTTAGGAAAAAATTATTTTTGAGGAAACACGAGTATCAGAAATTCAAGGCAAATATGAAATGGTTAAACACAAAACTGCTTTTGGAGGTAGGCCAAAATAATCTTCATAAAGCCAGCAAAAAGCTGCTATGTAAAAAGTCACCCTTCTTTTCTCGATATTTTGTGTTTAAGGCTAGATTTCACCCTTGTTTTTTTTTTTGCATGTGGATAAAATGTCCTATGTTCTACAGTATGAGATTTCCAAGGGTTTGTAAATATTTTTGATTTTTTTAGTTTTCTTATTATTTGGTAGAATATTTGTTTCCATGTTTATCTACTGTCCATGTCTTCATAGGCCACAGCATTTATCAGGACTGGAGACTGTACGAGACTTGTGTGCTGGCCAATTGAAAAATGCTGCAATTGGGTCTACAGAGATAGACTTTACTCCAGGAAGAATAAAAGGAGGGTCTCTGACTGCTGATACAAAGACTGCTGGGTTAGGAACCTGATTTCTTTTCTTTTTGTGACTATTAGTATGACTTATAATGATCTGTTTTTGGCTGTGAAGATGGGGAGTTACGTAAGGGTCTGTGCACCCCTGCCAAACTCCTACCTAAAGCAGTCTGGTTCTGCATCAATGGATAGTGATGATACGTTTATTCGCCACATGAACTGTGTGCAGCTCTGTTCCATTCAACTGAACCGGCTAAGCTAAAACGCCAATTATTATCAATTATTATGTAAAGGTGCAGAAGATATTTCTTGGTAGCAGTTAGTGGCACTTAAAACAATTGCACCAACCAACTTGCCCCTGTGGAGCAAGAGACAAATCTGCATAAAAATAAAAACTGAATTTACTCTGAAATGACAGATCAATGGGAAATAGGAAAGCTGTGCCTGGAGAGCTCACATAGTCTCCTGCTAAATTGTGGACTAGCAGACAACCTTTAATTATACCTATATAAATTTGGTGTCTGTGAAGGAAACTGCGACGTTTCAGACACCTGAAGGGTACGCAAGGTCACTCCCAGAACGCACAGGTTCTGAGAGGCGCAGGAAGTGATTTAAAGTTGTCCACACAACTTCCGGATGTGGCACAACAATAAATCACAACCTTGAACTCAAGGAGCTGCCACCAGTTCTCCTTTGATATAAGCCCGGACCGTAAGGGGATTATATAGGGTAAGGAACCAACCCGGTAGCATGTATCTATGCGAGAATCGGACGTGGGGATTCGTGGATAGAGGTAAAAGAGCAACACAGAGTAGATTTTATATTTAATATGTGTATATATATATATCTCAGTTACACAGAGTACAAAACACAAGGTAGCAGTTCAAGCAGTAAGTTTGTTACCTTGTGTGTGGCTTAATGGAACCTGTTAGTCCACACCTTAAGATCCTTTTCTGCTCTTAATGTTAAAATGGTTCCCAGACAAAAGGCACTGCGGCCTTAGAAGTGTCTGATTATATCATGTGCAGTCACTGCTCTGCCAACCCAACAGAAGGAGTCATGGGTCCCTCCTACCTGGTATTACAACCAGAGCCCTGAAGAAGCCATAGCTTCTCAAGGGGAAGTCGTAGGGTCATGGTTCTGGTATCATTGGATCCGGGTGAATCCCTGGATCGCATTGATACCAAACCTATTTTCTATGGTCCTAAGTGTGCTAGAGCCCCGGAAATCGTACCACTGTTATCTCCTGACTATTACCAAATGTATTGTCCGTTGTATGAGATGGACTGTCCCTATTCAATCTATTGGTTTAAGAGTTTTTATGGTCCTTTGTCTGTTTGAGAATGGGGGGGATGCATGTAGACGATTTGGGTGCAGAGGTCTTTTGAAGCTCGGACACATGCTGTGTGATCGTAAACAACCTAGCTCAATTAGGCCAATTAAGCTGAGGCTGGAGGAAAGTGGGGTAGGAAAGGCCCCCCTCCCCCTGGCCACATTTATCACAGTGTCCCTGTTATCTTATCAGGCAAAAGGCCACATTCACTACAGCTAATAGTTTGTGTAAAGGTGCTGTCTGTCCAGTCTGCTAAAATGATGCCATTGTAACTGCCTCACTACTAATTTATTTTTTAATGCCCTCTTGATGTCTTTGTAGGAGCGTGTGCTTATTACTTCAGGTCTCTCTTCCATGTGTCCTCTTTGCTGAAACACCTTCTGAATTGATTTTTAAAGGCGGCACTAATGCAGAGATGGCCCCACAGATTGACTAT
Source organism: Engystomops pustulosus (assembly GCA_019512145.1). Lineage (NCBI taxonomy): Eukaryota > Metazoa > Chordata > Amphibia > Anura > Leptodactylidae > Engystomops > Engystomops pustulosus. Next base: position 37,390,582 of record CM033649.1, read on the forward strand.
ACCACAATGGTGTGTATGCATAATTTGTAAAATGTAAAATAAGAATTGACTTGAAATGGTCTGAAACCTCATCTATCTTCTACCCCTTATATCAGATGTACTTATTAATAAAATGTCCTTGTAAAGACTCTCATAGCAATCAACATTTACTAAAATTAAAGGGGTTGGCTACTAAGAAACTTTACCATACTTACCCTGGTAAAGTTTCTATGAAGTCCCGAGTCTTGCTGGCTCTCAGCAGATGGTGTGGGCCCATGCAGTCATTATTGTATAAGTTCTCCCTCCCACGTCAGTGGTTGAAGGGGCATACAGATGTCCTTGACACACTCACTCCAACTACTGACATGGTTGTGGTTATCACGGAGGGGGTGTTCATATAGTATGCTAGGCACGAGACATCGCCAAAAGTCCCAAATCCTGCTGCCTGCAGTTGCTGACTACAGATAATATACTTACCCTATTAAAGTTTATGGGTGACCCAATTAAGATCTTATAATTACTTTCAACTTGGATTTCACAGACCTATGACAGTGCAGGGGATGGGACTCTTGGCATCATAACGATATGTAGCTTGGAGACCCTTCCTCCCCACATAACATAACAGAAATGCTATGAACTATGAACTGTTCATCTGTAAAGGTTAGAATGAATGTTGGGTTCATCCTGAAATTTCACCTACAAGCCAAAGATCCTTTAGAGTAATATATATGTATATTAAAAAATTATCCATCTTCAACTTTGGCACTCAGTCTTATACACTGGGCCATAAGTTCAGAGTACAGATTTTCTTTATCTGAATAGATGATACTTTTTCCTTCCACAGGTGTTTAAGCCAATTGCTGAACATTTCTCCTTTAAACTGGACTGTGACATCAGGAAAAGGTGAGATCTCAAATAAGTCCTACTGTGTAATATATGCCCTTCTCTCTAATTTCTTTCCTCCGGGGACTAATGATTAAAATAGCTAAAATCCTGACACAGACCGTTTCCTAGACAAAGGTGTAAAATGGGTCTAAATCTTATTATCCAAAACCCTTTAACACATAATTGACATTAAGATTAGTAAATCTTCACCAGTTATCTTTCACTTCTGCAGCCATTATTGTATTACACGGGCCTCACTCTTTTATCTATTTATCCTACCAGGGGCTATTACCCTCGTGGTGGAGGAGAAATTTTAGTCCGGGTATCTCCAGTCAGATACTTAAAGCCAATTAACTTGACAGATCGAGGATCAGTCACAAAGATCTATGGACGAGCATTTGTGGCTGGTGTCCTTCCGTACAAGGTAAGTAGGTGCATGTTAGAAGCAAAACCTGCAGTTGTTGTGGCCATTGTTGTGGCCTGTGGATCTAGTTTATAGCATAGTCGCATAGTAGCTTATTCCTCTGAGCATGACTGTATTTTGTGGTTTTATTCTTCATATTTCAGGCTTTATATTTTAATTCTGTTAGATCGTAAAGGACATGACTTCTGCTGCAGTGCGCTGCATACGACGTGAACTCCGAGATCTCTATGTGAATATACAAGGTGTTCAGGAATCTGCAGACAGAGCAGTAGGAAATGGTTGTGGGATCATGTAAGTTGTTCCTGGTTTGAACACAGCTTAAAAGCCAGTGGTCTCTAGTAATACAGAGTATAAAACTGAGTCTCTATGTTTCTAAGCCCAAAATGTAAACGCATTACATTAAAGTATACCAAACGCTACAATCAGGTTGGGCACTGGCATCGCCAAGACATGAAATGTACTTCTGAGATATTTTTGCCCTGGTGATGTGTAAATGACCTGAAGCTGAAGTGGATTGGTATCATGAAAATGAATTGCGTAACAGCATCAAATAAGCCTTGACCTCTTCTTTTCTATTATAGAATTGTTGCAGAGACATCTACAGGCTGTTTATTTGCAGGGTCATCTCTTGGAAGGAAAGGTAATTTATTTTTATATTTCAAATTATTTATTTTATTATTTATACATTGGTAATAATAATGATGTTATCCCAAGGGTCTTTAGTTTGACCATTATACATTTATCTAAAAACGGGGCTAGACCAAATAAATCGAGCTGTACATTGAAAACTCCCAACCTACAGTAAAGGTGTTTAACTAGACTGGTCCACAGCAGAATGGACCAAGTACGGCTAAAGAGATATTAGATACAAGTGAGCAAATGCCTCAAGCAAATGACGTGTGATCGTATTTTGAGCTGTATTAGCTCATTTATATGTATGTGTATATGCTCACTTATTGTAATAAGGCCCATTAAGGGCTGATTTAAGGGTCTTGAAAAAAAATCCAATAAAATGTTTATTAAAAAAAAAAAACACTCACAACCCGCATAAACACCTAAAAAAAAGTATGCGTACAGTATGCCAGTAACCTATCTCCAAATACAAAATAAAGCTGGTTCATTTTGTATAAGTGAAAACACTTACATGTACATGTAATTGTAGTGACTTTATATTACTAACTCCTGTTTTAAAATTATAACAAAATGTTTAATAATATGTTTAAAAATATTTTCAGTACCGTAAGTCTTCAGTACATTTTGGGAAAGGGAAAGCCTTGATTTAGTTTAGTTTTTTTTTTTTCTTTTTTGATGCATTGTTATGCTCTTTATACACCTTTTCATAGGGGTACCCTCAGATCGTGTTGGTGCAGAAGCTGCAGAAATCCTTCTCAGAAACCTTCGCCATGGGGGATGTGTGGATGAATACTTACAGGATCAGGTAGTTTAAGGATTACACAATATAGAACATAGGACTAACAAAAAAAAAGTTTCTTTTATCCAGAGCAACCAGTAGCCTAAGTCTCTTTTATGACATTTATAGTAGAGTTAAAGTGGATAAAGGTTATTATTGAGTAAACGGTAGTGTATGGAAACATTTTCTCAATTTATAGGAAGAATTCTCTGGTTTGGCTTAATTTACATACAGTAATAATTTGAAAAACAAAGCATGGTAATATTCAATTTCTAAATATGTATTTTATATATTTTACATCTCCAGTTGATTATTTTCATGGCCCTGGCAGATGGGGTCTCACGGATCAAGACCGGACCCCTCACTTTGCATACACAAACCGCTATCCACTTTGTAGAACTGCTTACCAAGGTGAGAATTACTCTACATATTATCTTGTTTGAGGTCTAATAAAAATACACAGATTTTCAGAGATCTTTTTCTATATATTGTAAAGCTGTGAACAATTAAATCTACCAGATGCTTGTATAGGGTTAATCAAGTTCTGCATACACCCAGTATTTGCAATCGGCAAATACATTTAGGGCATTGTACCAATGTGAGAATCGCTTTAGTACTATCATATTACTATCATTATTGTCTCCCAACAGGCCAAATTCACAGTGACGAAGTGTGAAGAGCCTGGAGCAGACAGCTTTATTATTGAGTGTCAAGGAATAGGCCTTCAGAATAAGAATGTTTGACAATCTCCTAAGAACACCACGATGAGTGACCTCTCCTGTGAAAACAGCACTGCATGCAATACACATTGCATGACACCAGAGGGCAGTACACATCAAGTGCTTTATTGCTATTTTTACAGCTCTACATTCTGATACTGAGAACCAATCAGACAGATTGTGTGCATGAATCTGAGTTTGACTTATTATTTTATTTGAGTGACTGATATGAGCCATGCCTCCGAATAAACTGAGGGGAAACCATGAAATGGTTCATTTCTCATGAATGTTATGGGTCTTTGTATTATGGTTCATATACAGAGTGGGATTTTCTTGTAAACCATATTTCAACATTGCAAATTACTCACATGTAAATTACATTCACAGATTTGCACTCCATCAATTTAAATTGTGAATCAATTAAAACATGTGTTTTTCAACTTCCAAGAAGACTAGGCGTTGAAGGGATGGTGAAATGTGGGTGAAAAGTATCAGTCGCTAAACGTAATCTTGTGTTCTATATGAACTATTCTATATAGCTTTCAGTTACGTAGTGATCTAAAGGGAACCTGTCACCACCTTTTTCACAACAACAGGTTCCCATAGAGCCCTCTTACCTTGGCAAGGATTTTTTTAAGGTTAAATAAGTGTACCATTGTGGTAATATTATTTACAAATTTGCCACTGGCAAAATAGATTACCCATATCCAGACACATATTTAGTGTGTTTAAAATATAACTTTTATTTTTATACTCTTAATAATGCCAGATATTAGCTATTAGCCCAGACCCCTGATGAAGCCAGTGTATCTGGCGAAACATGTCGGGGGGCTAATATAGTCTACTTTTTAATTAGCAGTGTCCCACTCTCTAGGCAGCTAGGGCTATACACATACAGTCCAGTTTACCAGCTATCAAGTGTGCATGCGTACTATACTATCAATTACAAAATGAACTGTGAATGAGCCTGATGTGTGTGCTCACATAGTGATCTGGGGGTATTCTGATACTATAGTGTGGATGAATGGAAACATATATTCACAGTCTGCAGCTGTGATTCCTTACTAGCCACTAACACAGCATGAGGAATAGCTCCCAGTCCATGATAGCTATCTTGAGTTGTCAAAGTAGCCACCATATACTACAAGCACTCTGATCTGCAATACCTCCTGTACACCTGTCGTAGAGGTCGCTATTTACCTGACCTCTAGTTACGACAGAGATGTAAAATAAGTGACTGGCACCTTTTTATAAGCAACTGCTACCCATACAGGGTTGTATGATGCCAATCAGAGAGTGATATCTTGTGGCAACTCAGATAGTATAGCCACAAATACAACAACTATATATAGTACTGTCATTGACACATCACTGGTTTACCTAGTCTGGCCATCACTATGAGGATAAGCGACACTGTGTTTTTAATCATTGCGTTTGTTTGAGCACCCTATTCAGCCATCAAATCTGGCATTATTAAGAGTATAAAAATAAAAGTTATATTTTAAACACACTAAATATGTGTCTGGATATGGGTAATCTATTTTGCCAGTGGCAAATTTGTAAATATTATTGAGTTTCATATCCCTGCCGACACATAAGGTCCTTTGGTTTTTGTATTATATTGTGGTAATATGGCTCTATGGGAGACTGTTACTACATGTTTTTGTGAAAAAGGAAGTGATGTCAATATGCCTTACAGTCATGTCCATATGCCTTACAGAGCATACAGATATCACGGCGGGTGCCTGCACCTCAGACTCCCTCCAAGAAGTAGAAATGACTCCTATTCTAAGATCTCCTCTATGTATATTACATGGCCATGGTACATGCAGGACTAGTGGCAGCTTTCATCAGTGATAAAAGAACAAAGCTGAAGCTTCCCAAGGCCCAGTCCAAATTAAAACATGTAGTCAATTGCATCTACATGTTGTTCGAATGGCACTCTACGGTAGACAAATGGAGTTGTATATGCTTAACCATCGACATAGAATGTCTGGTTTTTGGCTTGGCTACTGTGCCACGTTGTTCTGTACTACAGTCTGATGGATAAATCTTTCTCCCAGATTACTTTCCAGTACAACAACTGCAATATCCAGAATATGCATTATTAACGTTTGTGGGAATGTTATAGCAAACTTGTCACAAGGAGTGTCATTTTTAGCTGGTGGCAGCCTAATAGCCGTTGCTATGCTGATTTTAAAAATGCCATTGTCAGCATTCTAAATCATTTCAGGAGTTTATATAAGTTTAATTCACAATACCTGGCTTCCTGCCAGCAGCCTGTGGTGAGTTCCAGGGGAGGTGCAGCTGCAGCCTGTGTCTCCTATCTTCCTCTCTTCCACATAGGAAGTGGGGAGGGGGAGGAAGCTGTATGAGGAGAGGAGACTGACACAGGCTTCCCCCTCCCTGGGGACTCGCTACACGCTGTGGGCATGGAGACAAGTAATGTGAATTAAACTTATATAAACTACCGAAATGATTCAGGTTACTGACAAATACATTTTTAAATTGGCATGGCACAGGCTATTGGAACCTGTCACCAACTAAAAATGACATTTGTGATGACTGGTTTGCTTTAAAGAGGATTTCTCCTAAGATATTTCATTGTGTGATCCTGGTATGTGCCTGTGTCACTGCAGGATTTATATTCTTGAACTTTGGATTTCTGATTTTATCTGTGTCTCAAAATAAGCTTTCAGTTCTATGGGATCAGTATATGGCAAAAATAAGGTTTGGAAATGTATACACAAATACCCAATGAGGATTTGGGTTCCAACCTGTTGTAATTAATAAAGAAACCCTACTATCCTGACACTCAGATGACATCTTTTTACACCACTTTCATCTGAATAATTCTATTCAGATTATCTTCTCTCTTGGGATTATATAGACCTGCTGCAACTGTGATCCCGACATCATCTAGATGGTATTTGTTGCCCGATAATCATGGCTGCCAAAAGCTCCTACAGATGTCTTTTTCCAAGCTAAACAGCCTGATAGTTTAGTCTTTGTTGCCTTTGTACCGTTGACAGGTCTCCTCTGTATATACATTTTACAAATTTGTCTGTAACTGGATAGCTCCATGAGGCGGCAGCCGAGATTCATGGCTGCTTGTGGAAGGCTGATGATCCCTGCTTGTGTTAGCTGTGAGATTAAAAGATTACTACAAAGCTAATGCCAGTGTCCTAAGTTTTCCCTTGCTTACCGTGTCTGGTTACAGAATCTTTAATGCATGATTTCTACAAGGGTATGTTGTGAAACCGGGAGTAGTTTACTTTATGTAGAAAAAGTGTACAAAAGTATGCAGTCCCCGGGTTATGTACAAGATAAGAACAAAGCTAAAGAACCTAAGTTGAATTTGTATTTAAGTTGGAACAGGTATATTTTATAATTGTAGCTCCAGAAATATTCTTTTCTTTTCTTCTTTTTTTTTTTTTTTTTTAAATTTTAAATTTTTTCCCCCCCCTGTTTTTGTGCTGTAATGGGAACAAGGAGCTTCATTACAGACACCTTACAGCTGATCGTTGCAGCCTGGGACTACAGTACAGCATCCAAAGAGCTTCATCAGAGGTCACAGTCGGCAGAGAGATTGGTTTGGGGTCATCTGTAAGTCGCTTGTCCATAAAGCGAAACCTGTCACCACACTAAGCCCACGCTGCTCACCCCCGCCCCACTCTATAGAGATTTATGGCGCACAACGCCGTATTCCATGGAAAGATAGGACATGTCCTATCTTTCTACCGGCTACGGAACGGTACGGTGCCGCATGCCCATTGCCGTCTATGGGGGACGTATACAGCCCGGGGAATGTAGCCTAAAAGTAAATGGATTTGAGGGTTGACTGTCAAGCTTTTCAGTCATTTTAATCTGCACATTTACTTAATTCCACGCTATAGAACATTTCCACTGCATTTTGAACTGCTTAAAGGAGAAGTTTAAAGGGATGCAAAATAGCCATTTTTAAAGAACAGTGCCGTATTTCACAATGTAATGCTATCAGTACTGTACAGATATAACACTGGTTATCAAAGCTGTATAGGCAATTTTTCAAAACAATGGAACAGTTAAAGGGGCTAAATACATTGCTATCATATCATGTAGGCAGTGGCAGATTAAGTGTCCCATGAGCCTGGGCTGTTCACACAACTAGGGGCCCAGCCTCCAAATTCCAAACCAATACGTGCCCGGATGTTAGGACTTAAGTACTACTTTATATCCTCTATATTCTTAATTTTATACTGTTCATGAAAGTAATTTAATGATGAACTTCACACCTGCTCTTATAACCCATCTCTTTAGGAATTCAGAGCACATTCCCTAACTGCTGAACCCCCCCACCCCACCCCGACCACCGCCCAGACCAGATCTTCCAGAAAGTGTAGGAGATGGTACTGCTGGCCTGGCCTCTGTGCTCCCTACAGCTGTACTCCCCCCATCCAATACTGTAAATACTGTATAAAAGCCAAGGCTCCTCATTTTACCACAAAATAAAGAGGGAAAAGTTATTGACTGGAGTATAATTCCAAAGGTAGAAAATACTGCGCTACTCTAATAAAATGTTCACAGCAGAGCCCCCATTTACAGAAATGTACACTGCAGATGCCCCCTTTAATGAAATGTCTGCCCCAGATGCCCTTTTTAACTTGATGTCCACCCCTGGTGGCCCCCTTCAATAAAATGTCCACCCCAGATGCCCCCTTTAAATGAAATGTCCACAGCAGGCCCTCTAGAAAGGGAAAAAAAATCTACACTAAATATCCACCCCAAGTGCCCCCTTTAAATTAATGTCCATCCCAGATGGCCCCTTTAATGAATTGGCCACCCCAGTGCCCCATTTTAATGAAATGTTCGCCCAAAATGTCCCCTTTTAATGAAATTTCCACCCAGATGCCCCCTTTTTAATAAAATGTCCTCCCCAGATGCCCCATTTTAATGAAATGTCCTCTGTAGAGGTCCCCGTTAACTAAATATCAACCCCATATGCCCCTTTTACTTAATGTCCCTCCAAGATGGCCCCCTTCAATAAAATGTCCACCCCAGATGCCCCCTTTTAATGAAATGTCCACAGCAGGGCCCTCTTGAAAGAAAAAAAAAAATCTATACTCACCTTCCGGCTTCTGTTCCCCGGCCCATGGTTCTGTCTTCTTCTTCCAGCCCGGGCGCATATACGCTGCAGTGTCGCGTGATGTCAGAGTGTAAGGGTTCGCGTGCCGCATCACTATGACACGGCGGTGTTGCAGCCACATGACGTCATAGTGTATACGGAAGAGCAGAAGACAGAGGCACAGGGACGGGGAGAAGAAGTCAGAAGGTGAGTATAGAATTTTTTTTAATTAAAAGACTGATGGCGGATCTTTATATATGCGATGAGCCCACGCCCGCCTATATGAAGAAGGCTGGAGAAAAATCAACACCTAACACCCAAATATACAATCTATTCTCAGCAGCTGATGAACAAACACTGAAAAAGGAAATCCACAGCTCTCTTCCACGTGTAATGGTCAGACAGGGTTGCTGCAATAATCTATTTCAAATGAATGTGAGCTATGCTGCAGTGACCTGGTTTAGCCACTAAACAGAAAAGAGAGCTGTCTACTTCATGTTCTATTCTCTGTTTACTGGCTGCAATGTATATGTATATCGGGCTGCTGGTCACAGGCAATCCAACACTTTATCCATATTGTTATCCCAGGAAACCCTTTTCACTTGATACAAGGATGAAGGTGAATTTATTGCATTTTCTTCCAATTAGGAAACCCTAATGTTTTCCTTTTTATCTTTAGTCAAAAGGTTTGCACATGCATTATTGATTTGATTGTCTTTCCAAAAAAGTCTGGAAATGCCAATACAATGGTAGCTATTTGTCGTATAGATGAGCATGATGTCACTGAGGCATAATAAAAATGACAATGTAATAATTTGCTAAGCCTTTTTATGATGTGTCACATACATCTATATTTTGTTTGTGCTGGAAAAGTTGATGAGCTATAACATATATAAGTGAAAGTCCAGCCATATCATGAATCAGATCTCTTCTACATGTCAATGATACATTCTGTAGAAGCCATCACCTGTATGTCATCGGCATGACTTGGACATCGCACCCACACACTGAAGCTGTGCACACCCTGTGTGTAACCAGCCTCTTCTTCATAAACACTATGGGGATTTCTTAATGCGCCAACACCCATAAGATGTTTTCTTTTGGTTTATTGTCTGATGACGGTAAATGAAATGACAGATGATTATATTGTTATATGATCTGCAGATCAGCTCCCATTTATTTGTTGGGGCACTGTCTGTTTGCCCGTCTGCTGATGAGATAATTTGATATGTAGGGTGGACCCCCAACAATCTGATAACAGGACTGTTGTCTGGTATACAAGACCTGAAATAATTGCAGCCGGCAGCGGAGTGTGCCAATGCAGGGCTTTACTGCCCCATGCCTGCACATTCACCATAACCTGCAAACAGGGGCGTAACAAGGATAGACAGGGCCCCATAGCAGACTTCTGAATGGGGCCCGCTTTGCATATTACACTCACATATAAACACATTTATATACCTATATACATAAACATACAGTTCATACATACACATTTATACACTCTTACACACATACATATCACATATACACTCATACAGTGCCATATACAAACGTACAGCACTTATATATAATGGTGCATATCCTTTATTCTTTATTGTCAGGTTGGATGAAGGTGCCCACTGACACTGTGGGCCCCATAGCGGCTGCTATGGCTGCTACCACTGTAGTTACGCCTCTGCCTGCAAACTTTCAGTCGTGAAAGTTCGCAAGTTATGGTGCAAGTCTATAAAGGAATGGTCTGTTTTATAATTGTATGCCAGCGTAGCCACCCTGTGGAATAGATCAGGGCAGCCAAAGCCTCCTGATATTTTTGGCGGTATTGGAGTAATGTTGACTTCATCACACGCTGGCGCACAATATGGTGTTTAGCCTGGATAACCCCTTTAAGGAAATAGTTTAAGACAATCTTTGAGTATAATATAATTTTAGCAACAATTCCTTTCATGGAAGTAATAAATGAAATTAGATAATAGGTTACACTGCAAAAACAGGGTTCTATACTGTGACACTTTTGACACAAAAATTTTGATCAGAGCTCACAAATTTGGGGTCAAGGTGACCTCTAGGTTGGTGTTCTCCAAAACACAAATAGAGAACACAGCACATATTCATGGCTGTGTTTTCTGTCAGAAGTTGATCCATTTTTTATGTATTTTATTTACGCATATATAGCATATCTGTGAATCCAATGGGCAGCACATGGATGTCATCTGTCTGTTGTCTCTCATTTACACAGACCCAATAATTGCCCATCATTGATTTGTAACACAGACCATAAGAGAGCATGTCTCCCCCGGTTTTGCATCTACACACAGTATGTGAAAATATAAAGGTTTTACACCTTCTTTGTTTTTTACATCAACTTTTTGAATTTTTTTTTTTTTTGAAGGGAGACACTGGTAAAAAGGCTGACAATAATTTGTCTTGGCAACAGAGGACACTTCTTCCACTCCCCATGTCTGAGTCAGTCTGGTTTTTGTAAGGTTACTGTGTGTCCCATCATTAGCTTCAGTGGTTTCCTCCCACATTCAAATAGTTTGTCCCAAGCTTCTCCATCTCAACAGTATCCAGGGAAGCTATCAACCACTCCCTGTTTGTCATTCCAGCTTTGTGCTCTGTGTATCTTGCACTTGCTACTTGATAGCTGCAATACAAGGAGTTAACCACTTAACAGACAAGAAAATGCCGCGGTTGAAAGAGCCATATAGTAGTTTAAGGGTTAATGTCCTGTGCTCTGAAGTATAGACTACCTCATGTAGTGAGAGGGTGCAGTGCCATGTTTTCTCTCTAATGTCACTATTATGCAGGTGATAGTTTACTCAGACAAGACATTTCAATGTTTGTGACTCTTCTGAGGCCTTGGTCAGTGCTTCTTCATCCAGAAAAATAATAAACCCCAATAATGCAATCAAACCCATCACGACTGTCATATGGCTATATACATCCTAACTGCACATACCCTATGCAGATAGCACATAAGTAGACAGGGAAGCATTTTAGCTATATCTTCTGAACTGTGGCACCTAGAAACAAAGTTCTGGGGTCACATTTATCATAGCTTGTTCCTATGAAAACAGGCAAACAAGCTGTGATTTAGTTGCAATTCCCGGCGCTGAGGTCAGGAATTACAACTTCTCCCGGATGCCGGACCATGCAGGGGTGCAGCCGCTATGGCGCAATTCTGCACTAGGACAGACCTGCGGCACAGCACTTTGAATGCCAGTGGGTGGGAGGAGCATCTTTACAGCACTTTTTCACATATTCTGTACTCTATTCTGTTTTTTTTCTACAAAAAATGGGATGTCCAATGGGTGCTAGATTCTCTCCCATCCTTGCCAATTTCTATGTGGCAACTTGGGAAGAAAAATTTCTCTTTTCAAACAGGAACCCTTTTCTTCAGTATATACAGTGGTATAGTACCGGTAGGTACATTGAAGCCGGCCACCAAGAGGCACTACACCAGGAGGCAGTTACTGACTTCATACAATATATCAATAACAATGATTGTAACCTGAGGTTTCTTCTGATCATCATTTGCAGGGTATTCCCTTCTTAGATATATATCTAAGAAGGGAAACCCTGTAAAATGGCACCTAAAGTTCTGCGCCTCATAACATCCTAGAAAAATGAGAGGACGCATAAAATATCATCTCAACATAAAGAAGACATTCC